>DWTT01000062.1:0-24740 GCA_018250895.1 Carterocephalus mandan | reverse complement strand
GCTCGTCCAGCGTCTTGTTGTCCGCTTCGTCCTTCAGCGGGATGAGGCTCTCCATGTGCGTGTATTCCATTCCCTACGACGCAACTTAAAATAAAACTCAAAGAATTGCTTCTAAATCATCAGAAAGCTGAACTTAGTATCTGTATAAATATGTACCTACAGTTTCCACAAAGATTATTTTCTTGTCTATTTTAATTTTGAGGTTGTTATACTTATAACTTGAATGTGTATAGTAGTGTATAGTGCGCTGGTAGACCTCCGTGATCACACCAAGCTGGTTGACTGAAGTAATCTTCAGTTAGTCTTCTTCCTGCTTAGCATTTGAGTAACACTTAAAACTATGTTTATAATGAGTTTCTTCTAATTTATATAACATCTAGTGATTTTTTTTTGCATTGCGAAATAAATTAACAATACTATTCCATTTATCACGGTTTACGGATGGGTGACCGCTAGTGGCAAAATTTCATGGACGCTATCGTGCTTCGGAGGGCACGTAAAACCGTCGGTCTCGTCGTCTCTTTCAATAATGGAAGCAGTCGTTAAGCCTTGTCGAAGACCTTCGGGTGGCTTAAAGACATTCGACATTGGGTTGACCACTAACCCCTCCACCAATCCGCATTGGAGCAGCGTGGTGGAGCATGCTCTAGACCTCCCGTAGCTCTGTCTGTGGGCGAGATCCGTGCCCAGCAGTGATGACGTCTTTGGGTCGCAGACACTAAAAATTTTTTTTTTTAAACTTTTAAACCGTTTTACAAACAGGAAGTTTACCTGACAAGTCTCGTTACATTTCTCATATATAAGCCTGAGCCGTTTGAACAGCAGCCGAATGGTTCTAAGTTGCTCCTGCATCTTCGCTTTCTTATCGTTACTGGCATTCTCGCCTAGTTGCGAGCCATTAGGCGGCTGTATCGCCTTCAGTGTCTGGAATACGTCCTGTGTTCTGCTTACTATATCTTGAACTGTTTCTTGGCCAAACCTGTAAAGGATTTAGATAACACATAAATTGATTACATCATAGCCCAATAAGTAGCCACCTCAACACTCGATTATCGAACACGTTTATTATATTTACATATTTACAAAGTATTGAACAGTACACTGAAACTTAAAACACAAGCCAAAAGAGAAGATTTTTTTTTTGCAATATCTGTCGAAGGAGCAAAATTTTGCATCACTGATTTCGTGAATCAGAATAGGTAAGTCACGTACTGACGAGTAATTACGCAGAAGGTGCACAATTTTAATCTGATTTAGTGAGGAGTGCCCATATCAGAGGGCAGATTATTTTATACATTTACACACATTTACATTGATATGTTCATGGAAATATCATTGGCCATACTTGCACAAGGAAGCCGTGTTGAACTCCTTGCTCTGCTGAGGGTGCGCTGAGGGCGGCGCGGAGGTCGGCGCCGCAGCGGCTGTCTGCACAACGCCGGCCGTCTGCATTCCGCCTGGAAGTTAGATAGATACATAGATAGATTTATTTGTTACAAACTGTCTTGTCCATTTTTGCCAATTGCCCATCAGTGACAGCCGATCGAACTCGCTCCTAACTCGATGAGTTCAAATCCAAGAGCTATGAACCTATGTCGTTTCTAAGTTATGTGCAATTTAATTAATTAAAAGTCACTAGCTAAATGGGCGAAATATGAGGCAGCTTTCTGCCTCACGATGTTTCCTGCACCATTCTCAGGCATGCAAAGAACTGTGCATGCCTGAGAGTTCTTCATCATGTTCTTGAAGACATGTGAAGTTTGTCTGGAAGCTTCCATAATAAAGCTTTCTATAAAATAAACGACTACTTTAACGATAAAAACGCTTGGTGCGATGTATCTCCAGCTCCACTTGTTTAATAATAATGTACCTCGATCAAATTATTAAAATTGTAAATTTTGAAAAGAGTAACTACCGAGTTTCTTGCAGTGTTGTTCTCGGTAGCATCAACTTTGTGAACCGGCGGTAGATAAACAAATTGTCATGACGTTCATTAAGCATAATACAAATACCATAAAAAAAATGAATAAATTAATTAATGAAGGGAGAAAGTGGATAGATGGATGGAAAAACCAAATGTCAGGCCCATTGGCAGATATTGGAGAGACTAATGTCCAACAGTGGACTTATGTAGGGTGAGTGAGAGAGATGATTCATACCTGGTTGTTGCACGCCTTGAGGGCCGAGCCCCCCACCGGGGCCTCCACCCACACCCATACCCTGAAAGTAAAATTTAATAGCTTCATAATGAATAGGATCTTCTTATATAACCATTCTGCTTTAACACAATAGTAATAAACAAGTGACAGCCCAGTGGCTATCTAACTCACCTCTCACTCAAGCGGTCTAGGTTCAAACCCCAGTGGCACACACCAATGACTTTTCTAAGTTATGTGCGATTTAAGAAATCAAATGTAACTTGCTATAACGGTGAAGGACACATTTGTGGGGAGACCTGCATGCCTGAGTTCTTCATAATGTTCTCAAAGGCATCTGAAGTCTGCCTATCCGCACTTGGCCAGCGTGGTGGACTAAGGCCTAATCCCTTCCATTCTGAGAGGAGACCCCGTGTCCAACAGTGGGACAAAGAAAGGGTTGTGGTGTGGTGGTGAATTAATAAGTCAACATTCCAGGTTGCTCAATTTTTTTATCACTCACAATGTGTTAACTTTGATTGTGACTGAATTTTCATTCAACAACAGCAATTTCATACTTTAACTATATGGCACACCCCACCCAGCACGTGGTTGAGATAACTTGTTGCGATCATGTTTGTACTAAGAATTAAAAATGAGGATGCAAGCTGATCAATCTACTGCTGCATACCCATATGCATTCTCCGTTATTTTTTAGTTTTGTCTTATTTGGTAAACAATCTTAGCACTACTTGTTATTGAAATATTAGTCTTAAATAATAAATTAATAATAAACAGAAATTACTTTAACATATTTTTTATTGGTCTTATTTTTAAATTAAAAATTATGTTAAAAAGACACTAAAGATAATTGAGAATATTGATGCAACTGAGAAAATGGCCATACCTGTGCGCCCATTCCCATAGTACCCATCTGGTTTTGCATAGCAGCCCCATATGGTGGTACCATTTGATTACCCATTCCAACCATGCCTGCATTTCCCATAGGGCCTCCCATCACTCCTAAAAATTCATTGAAGTAACATTATTTATATATAACAACTATACATTTTTACTACCGAATAAAATGATATGCCTTACCCGTCAACTGATTAGGCATAGCCTGCATTTGGTTACCCATAGGGCCGGCGCCAAAACCAGACCTCATGGCTCCAGCGTTTCCCTGGAAGTTTCCGGGGAACTGGTGGCCTTGACCAGCCATTTTAGTTAGTAAATATTCTTCGCAAGGATCTGTTAATATTTCCTAATCATTGTTTCAGTAAATTAATTTATTTTAATATAAGTTCAATCAACTGTCAACAATTTTGGTCTGTGATTCTATTGTATCAATTTATTTTTATAGGGGAATGTTTGGCTTAAAAAACAGTAATTTATAGTTTTAATATTTATTTAAATTAGATATCATTTTATTCAAAAACTTGTGAAATGTGAAGGCGCAAATTCGGAGAAAACCAGAAAAGCACAAAACAAACAAATTCAAACAACACAAACACAACACAAACAACCTCTCACTCACTCAAACCGGAGTCAAACGTCAAATTAAAATGAGAAATCGTAGGTAGGTGCAAAAATCGGCAGATTTGTGCCCAAAATCGGTAGATTATAGAATCGATTATATAGATTCCGTAAAAAGTAAAAATCAATGACAACATCGTAAGTAGATCTGAAAACGTATCTCTATCTACGTGTATTCCTAAAGTTGATAACAAGATGTTAATTGAATAAATAATGTTAATTTGTTAGCTTGGATAAAAGAAAAAGGGTCGGTTAATCTGTGTTGCAGATCCAAAAATTTAAACTGATATACACCTAATAACATAGTCTTTTACGACACGGTACTTATTACCATTTCTACCATGAAGCAATCGTTGCCTGGTTGGAAAGGACTGGTTTCCGGTTACATAATATATCAAAAGGCAACCATCTTAGTCTTTTAGGGTACTCCTTTGTGACTGACTTGGAACGAAACTCTTACTAACAATTACTGACTAACAAGACTAACTATCAATAATAGTCCCTACGTCCCAGTCTTCATAACAACTACCGATCTGATCAATTAATGTTATAATTAACTCACTCAGGAAACTGGACTTACCATCCCAGTCCTCTTTTACTCTTGTTCATTGTTAGTCACAGTTGTCATGGGCAGCGGCGGATAGGTGGTGCTGCAAGCTTGTTTGCTATATATCCGTAATAAAATAATACCAAAAATAGATGAATCCGGGAACATTTTGCCAAAGCTATATAAATATTTTTACAAAATTAAAATTGATAGTGATAAAAACAATAAACTCTTCAGTAAGAAAATCTGGACATTATATCTGTACTAACGGTCCCATTTCGGTAGAAATATCGAAAAATCGGTAGGTTTGAGTCTACTGCACACAACACAAGACGACCGAGTGCGTAGAAAGATCCGTCTACGACCTACTCGACCTAGTGGTTTCTTTTTTACAGCATGACACTGACCATAGATTATTTAATAACCATAGCGTCTAGCCAACGATCTTTATCGTATCTTCTAGCCAACGATCTTTAACTTTAGTTCTGTTATCTATGTCTTTAACACTAATGATAATGACAGTTGATTGATGAATCAGTCAAACCATGAATTAAATAGAAAAAAGACAAGATAACAATAAAGTGTTACGTGCGTTGGCGTTACTAAACTGTATTTTAAAGCGTGTTTAGCAAGGCAGGAAATGATTCGTTTTCCTTAATGTGTTATATTAGTTATTATTTTTAAATGATGGAAGTACTTAGCACTTTTTATTATTATTTTCAGATTTTTAATGTATTTATAATGTAAATACATAGATATTCAATAATATAATAGAATCGATATTCCACATCACTAATAATTGGGTATAATTAATAATTTAGGTAATTTTTTTTAAACTTTAACAAAAATTATAATAGTATTATAATGCTAATTAATGTAGGTACCAAATTCTTCAGACAAAAAGTTAAAGACATTTAGGTACCTATTAAACTTAAACATTGTCTTGTTTTGTTGGAATCTCACTGCTTTCAGCCTCATCAGCGCGCAAAGCATAAAGGTACTCTGTGGCGCAAAGTTGGCCGCGCAATAATTGAATTCAGGCGACCGTGTTCGTAACATTTACGCTAAAAATGCTTTGAACAAACTCGTTTACGCTTTAATTTATTATTATTGAATTAAGTTTCACATTTGCTGTGACCACAAATGAAGACTTCAGAAACCGGCCAAACGTAAAAATAATAATTATTTCGGAAATCAATGAAGCAAGACTAATAACCATTTTTATTTGCAAATACATAGGTAGTATTGAAAATTATATGCCTGCTTTGTTGTGGCAACTTTCTTCAAAACTAATGCAAAATTTCGAGTATGGGCACCAATTATTCCGAGGTCACTAATAACTTGCGTGGTAACAACAAATACCTACATAAGTATGGGATAAGATAACAATCTAGCCTGAATTTAGGGAAGCTTAACATAAGTTTTCTTAAAATACCTACCCAAAAAGACAACTAGCACGGGGTGCCAATTTCGAAACTTAGTTATCTACTTAATAAATCCATTTTTTATTAACGTAAATGAACTATTTTAATTAATAATAAATATCCTCTATAACTCTTCTCAATTCATAACATCTATCTAATCGGGATAAGATGGTCACTTCTGAAGACAGTTTTATGTCAAGACAAAATCTGGAAGCACGCCAATAACTAGGCGACACGAATTCTTCCGACCTACTTATTTTATGAAACTAGATTTTTCAAAATAGAACAAGACGTGACAGAAACTTTAGTGAACTCACTAGCTATGATTCTATTCTTTATGTTATCTTCGCAGTTAGAATTATCTCGATAGGCATTGGATGTTTATATAGAGGTGATATACTTACCTATATAAATTTTATATAATATAGGTACAGGAGATCAATACAAGAAGGATGTTAAATAAAACCAACTAGTTTGTACCTTACAAAATTATTTTCACTTTAGACCTTTATTCTAAGTACATTAAAGTATAATTTTAAATTAATCATAACAATTATTAGGTATTTATTATTATGAATTTATATAAAGGTATGTAATACATAAATATAGTTAATTGTGCTTAAAATTACTGTGTATGAAATGCACTATCATGGACATTTCAGTGTGCATCACTGAATACTTTTAGATATGTTATATCTGATTCGATGATATGTGTATAATATGCTATATAATTCTTTGTTTAACTATACAATATGTACCTTGTCTATATAAGGCAAGATGGCCACAAATATGGCTTCAACATGCAAGATTTAATGTTTTATTTGGTATGTTTCTGAGTTTAATCTACTTAAAATTATAAAGTTTACTGTATACTATAATATATAGGACCGAATCTAGATTTTGCACTCGGAAGTCTTCTTAAGCAGTAAGAGAATCGATTCGGTCGATATTAATATTCAACAATTTTATTTACTCTTCCACATAATAAATAGTTATCAACATGTAGATTTACAAATATCAACAAAATAAATTACGAATAACAGCATATTACAATAATTAATATTACCTTATAGCCTACTACAGTGACATCTACTCGATCTAATGTCCTTACGTTGTACTAACATACTACATCGCCGAGCCGGCCCGTTCCGCCTCCCCCTTGCCACGAGTAGATGCGTTCTGGCAAATCTAGAGACTCCAAATATTGAGCTCTATGAGCCTTCCTATCGTATCCAAATGCCTAATATAATTTTCTATAACGTACATAGTTATTGCTTCGATTTCTAGATATTTTTACAGCTGCTTTTATACAGATATTTTAAAAGTAAACATATCAAAATTATTTGTTAATTAAGTATGTATTTGTATCTCGAGGACGGCCGGCGAACGTCTAAATTCTTTATCTTTAAAATTACATGGACTAGTAATTGAATTATTCTAACTAGTAAGTACCCTATACCGCTTTGGAGAACAACTTAAGGATACGAGGGACTACATTATAAAAATAATTAATTTACCGTAAGTACATAGTTTAGTTATAATTTAGAATTAAATATATTTAAGCCCTTATTGCTCTCCAAACCTTAAGCTAGACAAAGTCCTCAAAGACCCATTGAGCAAAATGGACACGTTGCACAGACCTGGGATAGGTAGATTACCACAACAAGTAATGCTCCACAGTGCCAAATTATTATATGCCTTCGCCGTTTCTTCTCTGGTTGTGTTAGGATTAAGTACAGAATTATATAGTTACTTGTCCCATAAACTTCAGTCTATTGGGCACAGTTCACAGACAGCTGCGGGAGGTCTAGAGCATACTCCACCACGCTGCTCCAATGCGGCTTCTCGGAGTATCATAATAATATAGCAATTCATTTATATTTCCGCTGGATTATTATGGAATAATAAAATATTGTTGTTATTCTATGGCATATAACAGTAAATTTATGTTATAGAATAGACATTTAATGTTACATGGATATGATAAAGCCAAGAAATACAAATTAATAATAATTCGGCACTGTTCGTACTGCAGGTATGTAGTCTTATAACTAAAACTGTCCAAATGTCCCATCAACTTACCCATAGATTAATTCAAGCCACATACAAAATTAACGCAGATCTAAATATCATATTCATAAAAATCAGAAAGTAGGTATCATGATATGTTTAGGAGTCAAGAAATCCGAAAATACAACACTTCATCCATATACATCTTAAGGTTTTACATGTTCATTATAAATATATGTACCTAATATAGTTATAATATTGTTAAAATTACAACAGATTTGTGGATTTCGATACCTATAGGTATATGTATAAGAGTTGTTAAATGAAATGGATACAATGTACGGTTTCCATCGTAACTTTAAAACATGAGTCACTTTCGATTAATATACTATGAATGTAACCCAAAACATAACCACTGCTATTTAATATAAAATGTTAAGTGTAATAAAACAAAATCAATAATGTTGGCTTAAAATACAATACCAAATAGGTTGACATCACAAAATTCACAAATCTTATTAAATCAAAAAATGGGAAGGACTTGCTTTTGTTTTTTTTTTTTAAATTATATTTATGTTGAACCTTGCGAAGTGTGGCAAACAGATAACACGATAGATACCTATATCATGCCTATATCAGTAGGTAAAAAAAAGTTGTGAATCATCTAATTCTAAACTGTCAATGTATTTATCCATCTTTAAAAAAATTATCGTCAGAATGAGTGAGTTTAAATCAAAAAGTAAAATTTGATTTCATACACTTTTTTTAGAAAGCAAAACATAGGTAGGTACCATAAATATTTTTGATGTTTGAAATCCCAGTACCTACCAACAGTCGAAAAATTTAAGTAAAATTCGGGATTGAATGTATTATTAATCAAATCTGCCCACACGTGCTCTCCAGCTCAGTTATAAGAATTGATGGCAGTTTTCTAATAAAAGGTAACTAATGATCCATTTAAACTAGCAGTTTAGAAATAATGATGTCTCCAAGAATTACGAAACCTATACGGGTAGGTACATTATTTTTAGTACCTCAACTTTAACTTCATATTTATACGACGCGAAAAGTGATACTAATTGGCTATTTTGTTATGTGGGTTAGAGACATCTAAAATATTATCTAAACATAGATCTTAGAAGGTATTTTAAACAAGAACTTATCCGTTTTTCACAAAGATTATTGTCACACCAGCTGTTTTTTGGTATTGATTTACGACTCTTTTCTACGGATAGATACTACCTAGGTATTTATTCTACTCTTTTATGATGGTGGATCGACGAAATGAGGCAAGAACATAATGATTACTACTAAATTAATATAAATATTACCTACCGTACGTTCATTTCGTACGTAACTTGCTACTTATTGAACCCCATCACCCAGCTCCTATTAAGTACATTCAGGGCGTCTAAGCCTACTGTAAAAGCTCATAGCTTTGGTCATACTTTAATATTTTTGGTTGATGCAGATTCTTTATTTCTTATTTTCTAGCATCTCCATCATTTGGCGTGTCCGTGGTAACAATGGCATCCAGAAGCCATGATTATTACGCCTGCGATTGCGAAACAATTACTTCGGATGGCCATGCGCCGATCTGGTTCCTTTTAAGCTAATTTAGGTTTGTTTTGGCATCTGTCGTGCATCAGCTAAACATTGGGAAAGGATTTACTCCAGATCTGTGCACGAAGCCGCGACTGGCGTTCCTGCTACTGCATGCGAGCTTCCTGCAGCTGGGGGGGATAGGACAGGGGGGGGAGCATCTGCGCCTGCATGCCCCCTCCCGGCAGCGCGTAGTACGGGGACATGTACCCGGCGTTACTGGCTGCTACGGCCGCTGCTGCTGAAACAAATTATGAACATTAATATAATATAACATCACGCCTGTATTTCCCCGAAGGTGTAAGCAGTGGTGTGTCTATACCCAACTTTTCACCAGTTATGTTTTAGGTCTCATATAATGTGGCGAGCCTTTTGCCAAATTCTTACATTTTCAATATTTTGCTTCACTACTTAACTGACTTTAATTCTGAAATATCCACTGAAGTTTAGGTAACATATATTATCATCATAATATCAGGTAGGAGTGAAATGATATTTACGAAAGAATTTGTCAATTTCAATTCAGGTGAAGACGCAGCTAAAGTCTAGTTATAAATGAATTTGGTGTTCCTTTATTGAGCACTTAAGACAACACAAATCTGAATTATAGTTAATGTTGTCTGCTGGCTGCATGCTGTTATTTTAAGCGCTAAACTCATAACCTTTTATTATACACAAACGCCGTAACAGCGATGATAGTTAGAGTTAGCACATGGGAGTATTATTTTAACAGAATTTATTTTGATTACGCTTGCGCCAATATGACCCCCTGTGTTGCCGGAGTGTGTCTCTACGTTTTACATGCAAATATTATATATTTCCCATGGTACAGTACTCTTTTCTATGGATTATTATAAACACGGTTTTGTATATATGTAACGGATTCGTTGAAGGTGACACCCCTTTTAAAACGTCGGAATAGTTTGAAACTGCACACTTATCTAGGACCGATGACAATGCAATAGCTAATTGTTTTTTTTTAAATTGAAATTCAAAAAATCTTCATAGTATTTCGATTTCGTTTATGTATAGAAGCGAGTTTTTTAGTTTTTTAAACGATGTTGTGTTAATTAATTTTTTTAAAAACTCTACCATTGTTGGACTCTACATACTATTATTACAAATATAAGCTGTATCTACCAAACTTATAAATAGGAATATAAGGTATATTTTCGACTGTAATCTCCAAATCATGCGGTAGAGCTGCTGTATTGCTGATTATACGCAGGCTTGTACTTATACAAGTAATTAGCTTCCGCCACCACTGTAAGTATGTACAATTCCACTCTACACCATCTCAAATCAAAACAAAGGCATCAAACTGCACAAACCTGCGGCTGCGGCATAAGGGTTGAAGTCAGCGGTAGCGTATTGCCGCCTGGTACTGGACACAGGTGGTCGGCTGCCACCATCGCTGGGTTATCCCCTTTAATACAAATTACGCCAACTTTATACGGCACGAACCTGCAGCAGTGGCGTAAGGGTCGAAGCCAGCGGCGGCGTACTGTTGCTGGTACGCGGCCGCGCCTTGTGCTGCAGCCGCCTGGTACTCGTACAGGTGGTTGGCCGCCGCCATCGCTGCGGCGTGCTGCAGCTGAGGGAGCTGCACCAGGCCTCCTGCGCCGGAGCCCACGCCGGCGCTCACCCCGCCTACGGTTCCAACGTAACCGGGCGCGCCGTACACGTACCCAGGAGACAACCTGCCAATGTCAACCGCTCTTTAGCCGCCGTCGCCTCCTATATTCCCCCAAGGCAGACGACGAGGTCGTTCTAGGGGGTAGTTCACAATTTCACGCGCAGGCGAAGGTGCAGTGACGCGTCTCCAACTTATGACTTTAAACATTTTAAGCATAATTGAAATATAGCCTCAATGATATATCATCAGCGCGTTACTAAAGTGAATTAACCCTTTTACTGTCTGCTGTGCGTTTGCGACCACCTTTCACAAAGGCTATATTTTTTAGAGTAGGTAATACTGGCTGGACTGAATCTGTAAATTTATAAACTTTTTTTTGGAAGTGAAGGGTAATCGCACCGCGATACGAACACATTAAAAAAACTGTCATCACACTCTACCTAGCCCCATTTGCAGCCTTCTCAGTCACGAGCATGTCTATAGACTTGTTGTGTTAGTAGACATCGATAAAACAGTCTATGCCTAACCTTTAAGAGCTGTACGCGATTGCGATCGTGGCTTTAATGTCGCCGTGGATTGGCCGCCATGCGTCAGTGCCGATTAAAAAAGAACCAATAAAACTGTTGAGCGGCGATCCACTCCGACGCGACTCTCGCGACAGAAATATCCTACATCGTCGGAAACGTCTCGAGATAATTGATGTCTCGAATTTATCCAACGTGACAACCAAAATATCGTTCACGTAAAATCGTGGCATATACATATTTTTAAAGACAGAAATTAATAAATGTGAGATTGTTACGTCACGAGTATGTCTACTTTTAAATTGCTAGTAAATAATGCACATTACAACAATTCCACTCACAATTGTTAAAAGCGGTCGTCTCTCTGAAGTATTAGGTCGTGTCACCCACTTTATTAATCATCTAACAATTTCACAACACTTAAAGCGGGAAAAATGTCGACGTTGCTTAATTTCCGCTCAGCGATGGGGCTGTCGCCGGGCGGTCAAGTTTGTTCGAGAGCTGCGCTTCAAAGCGCACTGGATCAGCATATTCGGAGAGCTCTCGACTCGTGACCATGCTATTTAGATTATGCCATTTATCGAGCGTTCGTCTTTTTCTAATCCTATTTTGTCAAAAGAGATGGACTGAGTGTGACATTCGCGGAAGGGTGCACTAGGTTGGTACAGGAGATGAAAGGCGCATGCGCTGTACACGCCCGCCTTAAAGCTCCGCCCGGCTTGTACGCCCACCTGTGGTCTACTGCTGCCCCTTAACATTCAAAATTACCTACTCGGTTATATCGGACATATTCACTAAACCCCTCGTTAAGGTTACATAAACTTCTAAGAAGGAAAGGTCTTCAGAGATGTAGTAAAACACGCGTAGAGCATTTAATTCAAAACTGGCGAAACATCACACAAGCTTTCACATCTACATAGGTACAAAAGACAATCGGAAACTAAGTGTAACATAGGATCACGTCTATCATTACTGTTAGATGCCTAATCTCAGCTTTTAGTTTAAGTAAATACTTACGACAACAAATTACTTACATGCACACTTATCCTACTAACAATCTGATAATGAAACCAAATTAGGTACGCGATAATAAAAGACAAGGTCGTCTACTGCCTACGTTTTTATATAATTGGAAATGGAAGCGAAGTGCTATTAATCGAATTACACTTTCACTTGATTGTTTTTGTGATCGGCTGAGTCCACCGAATTATTAATCGATTCAATCGATTGTAGTTGGGGTGTCTATCATTGGAAGCGCGTGGGTCTGGCACGAGCTCAATGGTTTTAATAGCGTGGTTAAATGACCCGAGTGGTCGAAAAGACACGTTCACTACGCATCGTCTTGACCACGACCAGTCACAGTTCGCTTCGCATCGCATCGCTACGCGTAACAGAAAATCCCTATATTAAATCATTCACGTTTCGACGAATTTTACTTTCCAGCAAAGAAAAATTTAGAAGTTTGATTAAAATAGTACTATGAGGAAAGTAATATTAATTGATTTTGTGTACACAGATAGATTGAACAGATGATACAGTTGTAATAATAGATATGAGTAGAAACAATGTATCGATCTAATGGGTGGTTTAATATTTGTATGCGTCCTTGTAGGTAGTAGGTACACATATGTTTCAGTGATCAATAACAATAGATTTTAAAAAGCAGGTCAATGTGAAATAAAATATTTTATGGATGAAACAATATCACCACACCATCATTATTCTTTTATACTTGCAATCGAATTGTTACTTTTACAAAATCGTCGTAACGCTAATGAAGATATACTAGACCATTAACGTTATTTACTGTTTTCAAAAACTCTGAAGGTGACTCAATATGAATTATATTCGAAATTAAAACATAGATTACAAAACAGTAAACGACCATCCTGCAAAAATATACTTTGATCGACATTTTCAGAGCTACTCGGGACACCTCTCGAGCTCTTGCGAGGGAATTTCGGTTACGCTTGGAGCTTAGTAAGTGTATTAACGAAATCCACCACCAACACAACTCAATTCAAATCAAAAATCTTACACGAACACGGCATAAAAAATAAAAGTAAAGAAAACATTGAGTGTCGAACGATGCGTATAGTGTCGGAATGGGCGGGGCCGGCGTTAAGGCGGGCGCCGCCCATGCTCCGGTATAGCTTTAAAACGTAAACATTAAAAACCCAATCGACTAATTCACACCCAAAACGAAAAAAATCCACTCTCACGCTCACGCTTGCCATAGATACCTATGTGAAAATGTTTGATTATTTAGTCTAGGTGTCCGCCGCCGCCGTCGCCGCCGCCGCCGCCTCATCTACCGAGACAAAAGTCAGCTCAGCATCGGGTCCTACGGCGCTACTTACCAGCCCTGTAGGTACACACATTTCTGAGTTCAGTGGAAATTCAGCCTTACTCGCTAACTCCTACGTGAATGTAAACCTACTTCAAGGTTGCCTGTCTCTTCCAAGTCGAATGTCTGTTGGAGCTTAAATATCATCCTATTACGTTCTGTAGATAGGTACACAACTACAATATAATGTGTTAACAGAGTGGAATTAGGACTGCCTAGTCTGATTTTTGTCTCGTGAGATGTAATCGAGAGCGGCACGCGCAGCAGCTTGTGCCGGCAAATAAGTGTAGAGCCATTGAACATTGATGTGTGAGAGGTGCTGAGCAGCGGTGTTACTCACCCGTAGGGCGACTGCAGCACGGTGGGGTAACCAGTGCGGACGCCGGCCGCCGCCGCCGCCGCCAGCCCGAAACCTGAAACAAGCGACTCCATTTATAACCTCCGCTTCCACCGAACGAGGTGTCAACTAAATAGGAAAGAATTCTTGGTGAAAAAAATATTATCCTCTCGTCATCGACGCTTTTAAGAGCCGCTATTTTCGGTCTCACTTAACGGAAGCGGCTAGGAGGATTTCGAAGTAGCATACTATACATCACCAGAAGATTGGATCGCTTCCAAATGACACGAGAGTCAACTTAGCGCGGGCGACGCGACGTCAAAATGTTAATTTCTTTTTATTGCATTGTTAAGCCGCACGAGGCGAGTCTATTTCGGTCGCTCGCCGCCCGCCCGGGCCCGGCATCCAGGGACATGCCTCTTCACAAGAAGACGACAAACACTCGCTATAAATGGCTTACAGTCGTTGGCACGGCTGCGCATAGCGCGAATGCCCCGTCGCGTCGGACATCTAAACTGACGGTCCTCTACTCCCAAACAATTTCGCGACGACATTTCGCTAACTGAGAACTAATTTTATGTTCAGGTGGCGCGGGCGGACGCAATACAATGTAGAAGCTATACAGTGTGGAAAATGCGCAGTCGCAATAATGTAGGCGAC
Organism: Carterocephalus mandan; assembly: GCA_018250895.1. Classification (NCBI taxonomy): domain Eukaryota; kingdom Metazoa; phylum Arthropoda; class Insecta; order Lepidoptera; family Hesperiidae; genus Carterocephalus; species Carterocephalus mandan. The sequence goes on along the minus strand of DWTT01000062.1, from coordinate 9,982 downwards.
ATTATTCCGTATGTTGATGATGTCGAAGCAGTAAATCACTGATTAATGGCTAATGGTCGTAAGAGCGTGACCTCTGCGTTGAAAACGCTTAGGTTATTGTATGGTGAAATTTCACCGGTTATTACAACGGATCACATCCGGGCCGCCCGGATGAGGTCTCGGTTCGGCTGGTGCGATAATGTTTGACCTTCCACGCGAGTGTGGTCTGATCACTGCGGCCGATTACTGCCCTCGCAATGCCAATAGTATTGCCAATACGTTCTGGCGCCCGCCCGATGCGAATCGAAGCCATTCATTGGATTGACATTTCAAGGGCAGTATCATATTGCTCGCAGGTATACTTTTGGCCTCGAACATCTCCATATCATCGATACCTCAATTTTATTACGCAGTGGTGATTTATGATGATTAATAGAAAATCATATCAATCAAATCAGTTTGTACAAAAGGGGACCATTAGCTACTAAGAACAGAACTTTAATTTAAAATTAAATTACTAACTGAAGACATATAAGAAACCAAACTATACCTAGAAACAGGCACTTCCAGGATTTTTGAGTCCTTGTCACCGTGGCATGGGTGGCACCGGATTAGTGGTGTAGCATGCTCGTCTTCTTCATGCCTCATAGTTCATAAAAACACATCTCAAGTGTAGTTAGTTCTAGTAGTTATTAATTACGTTTCTGACCGTAAATAAATAATTGTAGTTATTAATTGCACTCTGAAAATTCTTGCTGATTTATGTCACCTTTAAATTAATGTCCACTTATTAGTGCATCTATTCTGTTTAGTTGCTATAATTTGTTTCGTGAGCCACAGATAAAGAATAACGATATGTCAACAAAATGACAAATAAAATGATCTAACAAGTACAGAGCACACACTGCGTTATGTCATGCCCATTGAATTTAATTAAAAGCAAACTATGTATTTAAGTTTAGTTTAATTTAAGTTTAACTATAACATTTAAAATAACCTAACAACTTTATATTATTTGGTAGCCAATCGTAACGGAACTAGAAAAGATTAACGAAAATATGAAGGAATATGCAGGCTGTCTAGAAGAAATTGCTCAAAGCAATAAGACAGCCTTTTGCAAAACTTTTTTTCTTTGTTGTTTTCTCTTCTTTTTCTGGTTCAATAAATTATAGATATTGTATTGTATTGTTGTGGAAAAAATAACATAACTACTTTATTTCACCTAAGGGGTAGGCAGAGTTGTGTGCTTAACTCAGTTTTCACCAAGTATGTTTCGGTACCTACCATTAATAAGTTATGATTTGGTATTGTGGCTATTACCATTCACCAGGGTACCCACCCAAAACCCAATAAGTAAACTATGCGACATTAAAAATTCTAAAATTGAGGAAGTGACAGACAGACACAGTCATTAACATCACAAATGTGTAGTGATCGTCCTCTCTTTGATATTCAAAGGGTGGACGATCACTACACGTGGGTCGCGTGTCCGACGAGCGCGCGTGATGGGCCAGCGGCCACCGCATTCGATCGATGGCATGCCATTTGACGGCCGAGGTCGCTACTGTCCATATACCTTATCTGATTCATACATTTTTTCCCACTTTAATACCATTGTCCCTCAGCAAGCCGTATGACCCAGTTAGGACTAGTCTAATCGATTGTCGGCTCCACAAAACGTTTCCGATCCAAACATAAACAAATACAGCAACGTGCTGCATTCAAACCAAAAGCGAATGACGCAGCCCGAATTAGTCACAGGTTCTCCAGAAAAACGGCTCGCACGCGTCCCTTTAAAGTAAATATAATGCTTTGTTTGAATGATTTTGCGCTGTTTCAGGACGACTTCTTGACTTCGGGTCGTCGAACTGCAAAGCCGACGAGGAGTGCTTAACGTCGCTTGTAAGGATTCTACGGAAATACGATTTTAGACGCCCACGGAACGACCCCGCGTCGCTGCTCATACCTACTAACTCGGGTCTTAGTTATATAAATACAGATATTGTTTTGTGAATAACTGGTTGGACTAAACCAACCTATCTTTTGATATAGTTTACATGTTGATTACTGGATGCACGGTTATAAAACATAGCGTCGAATCGCATCTCGGTGTAATCGTTAAAGACCGTTTACGACTACTGAATTTGCGCAAACACGCCAGTGAAGCCGAAATTCGCAGTAAAAGCTTAGAAAACTATACGCAACGCACACGCAAACAGCAAGCTTTGTTAAATACATTGTAGTGCGGATGTGTCGTGTAAGTTTAACTATAACTAGCGCAGGAATAGATTTTAACCAATCGTAGTATTAAAATAGAAAGCCAATATTTGGTAGCCCTAATATGTGAACGAAACGAAGTCTAGTCTCATGGTCGAGATGGAGTTTAGCTCGTCCGGCCCGACGGCCTTCCCTTTGATCTGAGGCGTCTCCGAAATCATCATCGACATCCAATTGCCAACAAGTTTCGACAAAACCGATAAATTACACCCGTTGGAACGCTATGTCGGTTGCCGCTACGCTTATTTTCGGGACACACGTGCTTTATGTTACTCTAGTTGCTGGGTTGAATATGACATTTGAGCAAGTTTGTTTTAAAAATTCTTCCAGTCGGAACGAAAAGCCGAGTCGGTTTTTTGAGTTACATTGAACGTAACTGAAATTGAAGCGATCGGCTCTACGCCTACGAGGCGCTGCGCTTAGGCGAGCGGATGATTAGTAGGCTCACAAGAAAACTGTAAAGAAAATATGATGCTTGGCGTACGGCCAGCATTGGTGTCGCGGTAAAGGCGGCCGCGACGTTCCCAAAACTGCGTATATTTAGACAAAATAAAGAGCGAGCCGAAGACAAAACGAGACGCAAGTCTGTTTTATAAATAACCACGTCGTTCGCCGGACGGACTCGCCCGCTCTACCAACCTCTGCTCGCCAGCTGTTGTACATAAATAATAATTAAGACAAGAAGAAAGCTGTATTTAAGTTTCTTAGGTACCTTAGTACCGACTGTTAGCTAGATTAGAATAATGAAATAGAAAATGCATAGAAATACATCTTAATTATGTATAGTCATCGATAAAAGTTTTTAAGTCATTTAATGATTAAATTATTTTGTGCTGTGTTGGCGATCTAATAAATGCCAAGATGCAGTCCCGTTCTGTCTATTATTGGTCAAAGCTGCATTTTACATAATGATTGTACCTAAAGGGATACACTATGCGAATAACTTAGTGGATAATGGTATGGGGCCATCCCTATTAATTCAAGCTGACTACTATTCCGAGCTTTGCTTCCGCATTTCAACGACGACAAACATAATTTCAATCTGACTAAAAGTTATTCTAAGAAGATTTCTTTAATCTTGTAATTATATTACTGTACGATAAGAAGTTAACTGTGGGACTTAGAACTGCATATACTTAGGCAGTCTGAGTGGATACGAGGTTGAATAGAGTTCGTCTATGAATTAAGCGGTTTATATAATCAACGTGAAACGACAGGAACGTAATCAGCTCCATCGGAGGATTACCGTGGGGCTTCGTGCGGAAGTCCGTCGCCTCTTGGGATCACATTACATGGTGCAACTGTAAGGAGGGTATGAAGTGAGTGCCCTTAAGTCTACGTACGAGTCTGGCGGTGCATACGTCAGACTGTCGATCCGTTGTAGCTCAACATAAAAGAAAGGGCGATGAACATTGTTGACATACCTATTTGTCCGCCATTTAAAAAGAAAACATTTTATCAGCTTCGAACCGTACAAAAATAATGAACACTTACAATGGTTTCGTTTTCAGTGGATTTTATCTGAAATACGAATACCTCAGCTCAGAAAGTAAGTTACGCTTACGGATTGCGTGCGAAAAAAAAAGGGTAATGAAATTCTAGTTTTAGCTGAAAATTTATTTTCACAATTTAATATCAACCGATGAAAATGTAATTTCTAGTCTTCAATTCATGTATCATAAAACGTGGTTTTCAAAGTATATCTTGCTTGCTTGTCATGTGTCGCCAGCTTAAAGGTTTTTGGGCCAACTGCCACACGTCAGTACAACACGGAAGATACTATTATTTACTTGGATCTCGTTCAACAACTCCGAGGTTATTAACGTACTGCTCTCGTAAATAGTTTATGTAGGTACTATATCTTCAGTACTATTGATTTGGACTTTACTGGTCCATCAGTTTTGAACTTAGTCAATTTTGTTTGTTTACATGCTATTATTATAATGGCAAAATTAATGTAGAAAGAAAATTTTCATCCATCCTCAGCTTTTGCTACAACTGCCAGACTAGAACATAAATCTCTAATAAAAACTTAATTTTCGAAAACATTATCTTATATAACCTAAAAGTAGGTATCCCACAGGGCTCTTTGTGAGCCCCATACTTTTATGTATGGTTACGTCACATTATTCTAGATTCAAATGCTACGATTTCATTGTTGAAATCGCATTCAATCTTTGGTGTGGCGTAGGTTGTAATTGCGGTAATTGCATGTTTCCGTTGTCGACGGTGAAATAAAGACATGATTACTGTAAAGGCAGATACGATCACGTGGTAGCGTGGCTCAGTAAGCTGACCATTATGGCTTCGCTTCATACAATTATAGCTATGCGCAGAGTTATCGATCAGTTTTTAACTCATCGACGCCCTCCATTTTAAATGTCATACCTACTTTTAGACAAAGAACTAGTAATGAGCATGAGCAAATAAGACATGACATTGTTTAACGCGCTAATAATGTTCGAAGATCAAGCGAGCCAAGATAAAACTTTTTAAATTGTGAACATTTTATCTGATTTCCAAGAATTTAGCTTTAACTTAATATCTGATGTAGTAATAATTATGATAAATAGACCGTTCAATGGGAACAAGAATCGACGCGTTTCGATATAACAAGATGACCATATACCGCGTTAGGTAAAAATTATGTAATTTTATTGTCAGGGGGTGCCAAACAAAGGGATAGTTCCTGCTGGGTTTGCCATGGCGCGGGTCGCTTTCGTTGGTAAACGTTCTCATATCGATCGAGTGAGTGAACGGCGCGTGCGGGACTCATCGGTGCATAGTCTAAATCCCAAGCCAAAATAAAAATAGTGAAGGGGAGGGCCGCGGGGCGGGAGGAGAGGCACATGAAAATGTAATGCACCGACGAACGAAGGGCGCTTAGCGGCGCACGCGATCCATCTGCAATGCCAAACACAGGGGCAAACCCTTAACAAACACCCACAAAGGGTTTATCTAACTCTTCATTAATTTCAGACGTTGTAAATAACTAGGTACCTCTGCCAGACGCATACACAAAGGAATTGGCGTGTCAAAATTTGACTAACGTAACTAAATGAGTCAACAGGTTTTAACGACCGAGATAAACTAATTTAGAATTGGCTCAGGGCGCCTAACAGTGACGGCAATATAATAAACTAAGCCCACCCTATGACACACATTTAGTGTTCTGTTGAACGCGGCAAAGTTTTCGTTGGTTTTACGAGCAGGTGCGAATCGATTACCGTGGTAGCCCGTTCACTCAATAATTCATCATGTCGTCTGATGTTTGGACAAGTGCTAGTTCGGCCCTCATCAACACTCCCATATAATAAAACTTTAACAATGTTTTCATAATCGACTTAGGACCACCCGAAAACGTCGGCGAGTTCAACTACGTATTTAGAAACTGGGCTATAATCTTTAATATTTCGTACCGCAACAGTTAAAAAGTTAAGTTAAACAACATACTCGTACAGTATAGTATTACAGCAAATTTTATATTCTTGTGCACACATTCAACCGTGTGAATAAAACATCTAACCAAACAGTCGCACGGCAGGAATACTCGTGGTTCTTTGTTTAGTATTTCAGAGACACATTCTGAAATTTTAATATTATAAGTATTTATTTGGGTTTTAAAGAAAAGTTATGGATTTAACTAAATATATTTGTGTGCATTTTAACTTGAAATAAATTAAAATGTACTTTGCGTATTTCTCTCTCATTTATATTGGTAGGTACGTATTTATAAAAGGGATACAGCTATATTCCAAAGGAAACAGTAAATTTTCCTTTGAATATTCCCAGGTTACCGCTTATTTATTTTGGCTACATATCAATGCGCACGCGTCGAAGACGGACTAGCATTTACATCTCGATCAATGTCAGCCGATATAATTTCCTTAAAAATATCGTGCAAATGTTTAGAATCTCTACATCTTGAGAACGATTCCTACATTTGCTTTGAAAACTCAAGATTTTAAATGGCCTCACATCTAAAATGATTCTTAACCATTTATCAATTTTATCTTCGTGATCTTTTTTTTTCATTTGAAAAGCACATTATTGAAATCAGCGACCCTGTTTATGCAGCTCATTAAGTCAACAGTTCTATAAAAAAAAAGTGTATCGTACGTATACATAAATATTTTTGTGAAGCGACACAAATGGACAATGGCAGGTGATGATATCTTTGATATAAGATTCGATATGGTAGATATAACTTTGTCAGTAACACAGGATGCTGGGCTCTCAACGCATTGCTTTCATAAATCGCAACCCTAATACCGGTTACAAGTAACGCTTCGATACACAAGAGCGTTAAGCAGAACTAGTTTTAACGGACATCCTTTCGAAAAGCATTCACCGGATTTGATTAGACAGGATAGATCAACAGTTAGGGCTACTAACGAGTTCAACTTCTCTGAAATTCTTCGAAAGGTTTATCCCACCCGATATATTTATGAAGGGCTGGTAAACAGATATGCAGAGTTACAGTCGTAAGCCTTAATCTCTCAAGCCAAACAACGGTAGACTAAACAGGGTTCTCGGCGGCAGCAGATTTAGGTAAAGCGTGAACAATAATATGGGTGATGTGATGAGTTCTGACACGCCAATGCCAGTATTGCCAGTTGCCAGTACTCGGATCCCGTATTTCCAACGTTCTCTTTTTAAAAAGTATTTTGTTATTCATCGCGTTTTTATAGATCAACTAGCATCGCTCGAGTGGATTTAGACCGCGGTAGTTTCGTTTATGATTGCTACCTATTTTAATCACGGACATTACTGGACAAACTCTTTCCAGTGAAACCTAAGGACGCTTTATTTATTTTTAGCGTATATATTAACCGAAATAAAATGACATTATATTATTAGGTATATATAAAAAGGCCTTGAGCAGCGTCGTTATGTTTTAAAAAAATTACATATTACATTGCTTGACTTTATTACGAACTTTCATTCCCTTTTTCAATACTTTATAGATTGGTAATACAAAATCGCTGAATTTGTATTGAAGATCATGTATTTTTGTATTTATATTTCACAAGTTTACAAGTTTCATCTAAATCCGTCGACGGGTATTTACGTGATGCGTGCATTGACAGACAGACAGACAGACAGACAATATTTTCGAAAAGGACATTTTTAATTTCATTCTCGTTATTATAATGCCTCTGAATAAACATTTTGAATAAATTTCAATGTACAGAAAAAAGTTCCTCTTCAGTTTTAATATAGTACAGAGATAGACGTCCATTTGAGTCATAGGGTTTCTAAAAGCATATCGTATGATGCGATGAAATTTAAATTCGGTTTTTCAGAGATTCAGACAGACATAATTTTTTTCGTAAATACGCATAATCTTAATCTTTTGTTTTCCCTTGCTATATTTTACAATGCGTGATGCTTTATTTATTCTTAGAATGCAATCCTAGTTCAGTGCCGCTGTAGAGGCCGATAGGGCCAACAGGCACAGTCGCTTCGAAAAAAAAAACACTGTTAGAGATATGTACATAGATCGAAATGCAAAGTACCATGTTGACGAGGTTGGCGATCGATCGTAGTACCCTCAATGCGCACGAGACGAGGGGTAGTCGCGCGGTGTTGGTGTAGATTGAGTAAGTACGGCGCAGCGCAGTGCATACGAGGAGCGAGACATATGGCGGGACCGGTACGCCACGGCCAGGTGGCCCGTCATGCGCGCCCGCACCCATTGTGCCTGGTGACCCCCCGGCCCCCTGCCCCCTGCCCCCTACCTCACTCCCCTCGCAACCGTTCGCAACGAACTCGCGAACAATACCCGCCGACCGAACCGACCTCCACTAATGTAGCGACTAGCTGATTCATTCATTCCGCTCTCGAATATCTCGAACCGTCACATCAGCTGTTGGTCCTGTTTGAATGTCAGACCACATCCATTCTTTGAAACCCCACTAAAACTGTTTCAATGCAAATATCGGCCGTGAATGTTCCAATGACGACAGTAATTTACATCCAAGTAAATCCCTATACAGCCGGGCATTTCGCGGGAGTTTAGGTTATATTCACCATGCTTCTTGCTTTATACACTTTTGTGTCTGCTCCAGTTGAAGATGATGTAACAGGATATCCGTCGAACGTAAATGCTGTAGATTTATAATTGAACCGTTTCAAATAAAATGTTCCATATGAACTAAAAACAGCTCGACTCGTGTTATACGTACCTACTCGTATTTTATCGATTCAGACAAACGTGTTACATAAAATTTAGAATGGTTTTTATTCATGAATTAAGCAGCCTACTGTGTGTATCTGAAGTTTCTCGCTTGTCTGACTTGCTTCACATTGAACGATAACAATTCTGGTAGAAGTAGGTATATCTATCTATACTAATACAAATTATAAAGAGGAAAGATTTGTTTGTAATGTTTTCACTCAAAAACTTCTGGACCGATTTCAAAAATTCTTTCACCATTAGAAAGCTGCATCTTGACTGAGTCACATTGGCTAATTATTACTAGATGTAAACGAAACTATTGTAATGTCTAATTCGACGCGAGCGAAGCTAGTCTTTTATACTATAGACATAAGGTGTTCGTGTCTGACAACTTAATAGTTATCGACGTTTGTCCCATCCTGTTGAAGATGATGAGCGTTTCAAGATGATGATTTGTTTGTACCTTTTCATTATAAAATGTCAGTTATTGTTCCAACCGTGCAATCTTTTAGCCTTCTAATGAAATAGTTAGCTATCACAAGCCCCGATCACTTATCAAGTGCCGTCTGTTCAATTGCGTATGGACGGAAGTTTGTTATGCATGTCATTCTCATGTGGGGGAGCAATTGTTATCTACGTTACTCAGGTAGAAGTATTATTGTGATTGCGTACAATGAATTGATTATTTTACCTTGCTACATCAACCGGATTTAAATTGATTGTTCGTTTCTTGTTAACAGCTATGTTTATCTATGCTTAAAGTAGTCTTGTGATTTTTTTTTATTTCTTTATAAATATTCTTAAACTTCATTTTATAATAATGCTAAACATATCGAGAATGCAGTCACCCATAAGCCGTACACGACAAAAAAGGACGCACTGAAAATTCCAAAACAACAATTCCACTGCAGTATGTATGATTGAAGTATAGAAGTACATATGTACAAAAAAAAAGTGGTTTTTTTTCTTCACCTTATTGTTATTAAATAGGTTTTATTATTGTTATTAGGTAGGTATAAATTGGGTTAGTATACTTATTAATTATCTACCTCATATAACTAGGGTCAAAATTTTACAATTCAGGGTAATTTTTGTTCAGAAATATACATTTAAGGTTATAAATATCAATCAATCTATTACCATCATACAACCCTAACCCAATAGGCCGCAAATTATGGGAAAATGCGGGATTCAGTGGTCAGAAAAGCCTTTGAAAGGTTGATGTATTGAACATGATATGAATGAAGACGCTGAACATTTAACAAGCTGACGCATTAAAACAGCTGAGGTTTCACGCTAGCCGTTCAACAAGCTACAGCAATTGCTTACAAGGGTTGCGTGCGGCCCCAATCAATTAGCGAGCCTCCTATAGCACCGCTTCCGTTTCCGAGCGTTTAGGGACTTCCGGCACGGCGGCGGGGACATCCCGCCTAATCACAAGTATCAACGGTGTGAAACACGTCACCGTGTCACAAAGTAGATATTAGGAACAGAGGCTAAGCTTCCTAAGAACGTGCAAAATTGTTACCTATTTTGGTAGGGTTG
>DWTT01000061.1:0-25164 GCA_018250895.1 Carterocephalus mandan | reverse complement strand
ACCCCTGTGCAAAATTTCAAGTTTCTAACCCTTATAGTTGAGGCCCTGCGTTGATATGTCAGTCAGTCAGTCAGTCACCTTCTCCTTTTATACATATATATAGATATATATTAACGTAATCTGTGACCCCGGTCTTCCAGACCGGGTTGGCGTTATGATTCTGAGATCTGTGATCGTTGTCAGTGCAGTGAAGACTAAAGGTGGGGGACGGGGAATGTGGATAATACACGAAAGCACAACACAATTTGATGACGGGTGTGATATTCGGTTTGTTCCAACCACACGGTCTCACAAACATATGAGTCACAAATCGCGGGTTAAGCATTAAGCCATCATCATGAGGGGTTGAACGATAGCTGCCAAAAGCACCTGGAGATTTGGGAGCAAGCCAACATCTTTAGCGAAGTCTCTCTAAGCGTATTGTATACGATTGTCTACGCCCTACTGTCTACTATCTCGCCTGCAATATTAATTATACTAAATATCCGTAAAATAATGTACATATATACACGGGTTTCCCCCACTGAGACATTGAGGGAGTTCTAGAGCATAAGTGCTCCGCCACGCTGCTCCAATGCTGATTGGTGAAGGGGTTAGTGGCCAACCCAGTGTCGAAATTTCTTAAGCCATCCGAAAGTCTTCGACAAGGGTTAACGAGGCTTTTAGTTGGCATTTAATTAATATGTTATTTGTTAATTAGTAAAAAGTAAATATAAAAAAGACCAATTGCTTAAAAATTTAAATAATTAATCAAATAAGTACATTTACCTAGAAAATACACTCCGATTTAATAAATCAACGCTTAAAAATTCATCCTCCTGCACTTGGATTCCCTATGTCACGCGGGTGGCATGGACACACACAATAGAAATTACAAATATGTAATAACAAACAATGTGTACTCCTGTTGGAAATAAATGCCAGGACTATTTTGCTAGGCAGGTAGGTTCACTAATGCTGGTCTAAGCAATCTTCTATTTAACGTATATTTATTTCATAGTATCAAAATATGTTATTACATCCTAAGTCATTGTGTTGTATTGTCAGTAAATGGAATATACATGGAAATTATCTTACTTTCCAACATACTTTCCCTACCATTAGTGGACTTCTTTGTCTGTTTCTATCTAATCTGCATTAAAATACCTTACCTTATATTAATTTACCTTACAATGGACCACCACGATGATTATATCCTACTAATATTATAAAGGGGAAAGTTTGTAAGTATGTATGGATCGATTACTCTTTCACGTAAAAAGTACTCAATGGGTTTTAATGAAACTTTACAATAATATAGCAGAATAACACATAGGCTACAATTTTTAAAGATATTGTGTGAATTGTCCAAAAGTTGACGATAAGTGTCAAGTAAGTAGGAAAATATCTACCATCTGCGAGCTATTCTGGCGTGCGCTGCCAAAACTACTGGACCGATTTCAAAAATTATTTCACCATTAGAAAGCTGCATCTTCACTGAGTGACATAGGCTATATAATATTACTATGCGTAAACGAAACTATTGTTATGTCTAATTCCACGCAAGCGAAGCTGCAGGCGTCCACTAGTATATGATAAGAAATAAATAAAAAGTTAATCTAAAATTGTTCTCTAAAATACTATTTATAAGCGGCTTAACTGACGCAAGATAAACTAAATAGCATAAAATCGATATTATTTAATTTTTATTTTTATTTTATTTTAGCTACTAAAATCTACATAGCTCATCTGAAACTCGTCGGTGATACAGTTTCCATGAACAGTTGTTCTGGTTTTATGTAAATTACAATAATTAAATTTAATGTGGCGAGAAGGTAAAATATTAACTAATTACCATTAGCTTTTAAATTGTTTTACCACTATATAAAACGATAGTTAAATGTAAATTACTTTTCTTCCTATTCGACTTATTGTTTAATACGCCGAAGGCCTTTAATTAAGTTCAGCTGATTGTACCCGTTTACACATTGCGCTGTGAGTAGTGGGCGTGGACCTGTGGACGTAACACAATTTTTCAGAATTTTTCAGTAATTGTTAATGACCGGTGTCGTACGTGACTCAGCCGAACTGGTTTTATGCATAGTAAGCGGTTTAACGAAAACATAGAAGTATTAATTCTAGCACATGTTAAGTACAAGTTCACGCAGAGGTAAATTTGCGTAACCGCTTAATAGTTCTAAAACCCATGCTATTGTGGATGGAGAATGAGTCTCCATGTCTCCATGGGTGTAAGCTAACCGGCTTCTCACGTGAATATAAAATCGAAACACGCGGTGTGACCGCGAGCGCATCATTCCTGAAAATGGTCATCATAATTGACCGTAACTAGTCGGACTCTTTCCGATCCCTCGTGAGCAAGCCGGTTAGCTGGCATTCTCCCAGTCGGACCCGAAATATAGCTATAACATATAAGATAGAAGCAGCGATAGTCCAGTAGCTGAAATTTGCCCTTTGTTTCGAGAGGGTTCGGGTTCAATTCCCTGGGAGCTCTGAGAGATCTCCATTTTTTTTTTTCGACATGTTAATTTTGCCAATCAGCATGACTAAGGTCTTAACCCTCCTATTCCAATAGGTGACCCGTGGTCAACAGTGGGACAGTGATAATGAAATACAACAATAGTTTCTCTTAATTAAACGAACAGTGAACGACAGAGGAAATTATGTACGCCTGGTCCCACTAGTTCCCACAGTGTAGAGTGCAGTCTTTTGTGCTGGTAATTACAGAGGCACTTAATTCACAATACTGCATCGCTATGAGTCTATGTATAAAAAAAAACTTTATTATTTAGTAATTACGAAACACAAACTGAACAATGGAAGACCGCTGTAAAGAATTTTGATGTCCTGGGTATTGTCAGTATCGGATTGAACCACAGAACAGATAAAAGAGGTGATTGTACCGACAACAAAGTATCAGCCACAATATCCAATAAAATAACATAAAGTTAATACACAAACTAAAATCACATTCAGCTGAATAGTAATATTTTTTATATACCGGTGATGATGTGGCTGATATTTTTTCGTTATTTCTCTGTCAAATATTACATGAGTATTTTATTAAGGCAATGAATGCAGGAATTTCACCTGCTGTAACGGTAAAAGAAAACTTCGTGAAGAAACCGGCATACCTGAGATTTCTCCATAATGTTATCGAAGACATGTAAAGACTTCCAATCCGTAATTGTCTAGCTTGATGGACCGTGACCGTAACAGGACTACTATCATTAACAGTCCCCAGTCCTCATACCTACGAACGAACTGACCAACTAATGTTCTAATGAACTCTCTCAACTAATTGGACTAACCATCCCAGTTCCTAATTGAGTCTTGTTCAAAGTCAGTCACAGTTGTTATAGCCGGCAGCGGATGGGTGGTGCTGCAAGCTCGTTTGCTATCTTTTATCCATAAAAAAAAAACCTAACCCCTCCCATTCCGTGCCCAACAATAAGACCATAGAGGAAGCCCGTGGTGGAAAAGAAAGAAACATTTATGGTGGTGGTTTCCTTAAATAAACTTATTCATCCATTCAACTTCTAGACGACAGAATTAAAAACAAAAATCATATATGTAACTGCATAAAAAAATAAAAGCAAGCCGTGTTAATAATAATAAAAGTTTTACACCGTAGACACGCACATTTCATTCCAAGTACTCGATCTCGACACTAGCTTCTAGGTGTCTGTGAGTGTCCTGGGCATCGCAATTAAGGCTAGATTTCTGCTACACTGCCGTAGTCAGTACATGCAAGGTACGGTGGCTTTTCACATGAGCGTTTAACCTTAACATTCGAATGATTTTCATAAGATTTTAATAAGGAACAACTTTATTAGAAATCTTTTTCAAGATAAAAATAAAGCAAAAACATATAAATTGATACAACGAGGTAATGCTGTCAGGATTAGTTTTTATTAGTTCAAACTTTAAGGACTTTTGTTATGTTCAAAAGAAAATAAGCTTTGAAATATTTTATTAATAAAAGGACACAATTCCGTTATCTTTTGACTAACATTTTTTACTTTATCTAAACTATGTTAGTTAACTGTATTGTACGTTCAGACGTGTTTTTAAATGTTTGTGCGTGTCTACATTCCGAAGCTCCAAAGCTCTAAACAGCTTTCCTACACCCGCAACTTGAGACAAAACGGTTGTCAGAAGCAGGGCTCCGCGCCCAGTAGGTATATGTGCATTCTGTATGGAGCGCCTTTTGTACTGGTAATTACTCAGCCACTCTTCGCTGAATTGTGCGATGGCAGTATGCTTAGCGGAATAGCTTTGTAGCCTTCCAGCAAACGTATGTAAGATAAATAATAACAGATTCTCCAAACTCTTTCAGACGCCTTCTCTTCAGACAGGTTTGAAGATGGTTAAGTCACAGCTAATAATAAGTAATATATATACATATATAGGAAATACTACTTCTCGAATTTACGATTGCAGTCGTACACGTGACAGGACAATCGAGCGGGGTTCGCGAGGTGAGTGAAAGATAATTCACTTTTTAAATTTTAAATCTCTATAATAATTTATTAGACTTTATCCAAACCAATGTTCAAAGTGACATTTCATTTTCATGTGACATGTGACAAATAACATGCTATCGTAACTAATTATTCATTACGTCGTGTATAAAATCAATGGTATGGTAGTGTGTATGTTTTCTTTTATTATCTTAATTTATTTCTAATGCATATTATATAAAAATGTTAATTTTCTGCACTTCTTCTACATATAAACAATAAACTGTCCCAAATTTCATTCACCTCCGTACCAGTATTTTCTTAAAAAGGGGTCGAAAGTTTGCGCTTCACGTATTAATATTTATAATAATACCATAAACCTTTAGTCTACAACCACAGAAACTCCTGTGTATTAGCGGTTATTGATCAAGGTTGAAAGCGGAAGATTCCTCTAGGCGGTTTTAGCACGTTTTAGTACAAATGGGCGCGTTCAAAATGTAAGTAATTCATTTATCTTCCTTACTCGCTTGTTTTCCTCTAACGCTGCTTTTTTGGTTCTAAGAAAATTTATATCTCACGACCACAAAATCGTTATGACAAAAATGTAAATTAACTTTCTCTAATTTATATCGGCTATATTAATTTAATTATTAAAATTCCTTTTACTATAGTATTTTAATCCTTGCGAATCTCTTCAATAGCCCACTAGTACTTTAAATGTGTATTTTCCTGCAGTTGAAATGGTCTGATGTTCCAGAGTAGATTAGTAGAGGTTTAAATGTCATTTAAATTCAACCTTGCATAGCATATGGCTTTATATGTTTTTGTTATGACATGATGATGCCAAACATTGCATTTTATACTTAAGTATGATTAAACAGCTCGACGTTGTTTTCAAAACTAATTTATGGTTAGTAATTATAAATTAGGTAACATAATGTAAGTACATACCACATACCGCTACTCTTTAATGGTAAATAAAGAAAGTTTTATGTCGTCGTATTTTCATCAAGGCTATAATATCTACCAAACCTTGTTATATTTTAAAGTTATTTCCTTAATGGTAGAGGTAGTATGTGCTGTACAGAAACCAATTTAAAGCGGACGCAGCCAAGAGTAAAGTTAGTTTAGCTATAAAATTTTAGTAAGTATAGGTACAACCACACAACATTATTTCCTTCCTGAATTGATCCCAGCCGATATCAACTTTTTGACGAACAGAGCCGTCGAGAACACATCGGCGGGGGAGATAATAATAGCGAACACCCACACTAAAATTTCCATTCCAAGGAAATACTGCTTCTAACATTAAGTCTAGTCATTTGCATTTGCTTTCCACGAGATCTCAATTTACTAAAGCAATAAGTAATTAGAAGCGCCTCTCACAATTATGACTTTTCAAAATGTTTCCAGAATTTAGATGACCCACGGCCACGGGTCTAATAAATAGTGAGAGGAAAATGCTCAAACATATATGTCCCATATTTATTCATTATATGGTCTCCAAGCCCCGCAGTTTTTTGTTTTTTGTATTCCTTATACTATGGCAAACCTATACTTAGAGACAAATAAAACATTTGAATTTGAGTATAGAACCTTTGGTTACCTTTTCCAGGCCACTTTTCAGGCAGTCGGATGTCGTGTTTTGTCGTAGAGTACGAACGAATTTCTTACCGCTATCAATAAATCACGCACCTCGCTTCCTTGCTGGGGTTATTTCTGTTTCTGTTACTTTACTCGCCTTGTCATTATCCAGCCGAGATTTTTTTTGCTTTTAATGTAGCCATGGTAATTATTTCTAGAAAACCCTCGGAAAAAAGTTTCTAGCGAGAGCGAGCGAAATGTTTTTCTTTTTCTCATATTTTCGCGGTTTTAACGTGAACACGGATCGAGCGGCGCCATTTTGCGATGTTGCTGATTTTACATTTTAATAATAAAACCTTTCTAGACCCGCCAGATTTCACAAATATTCACCTTCTCCGTCTAAATCTATTTTAATAAATCCCTAAATTATTCACCTAGTTTTACTTGAATAAAATTAAATAAAAATGGTAGTCTATATCAACATCACGCCTTAGGCTGAGGTGTGTATTTATGTATAAGTACACAAACTTTTCACCAGTTATAATTAGATCCCATGTAATTTAAAGAAGTAAAAATGACAGTGGCAACAATGTATTGCTGATAAAGGCTGATAGGTGGTATTCGTAGGTAAGAAATACGGTTCCAAATAATATGTACAAACATCTGCCTTAAGTACTCTGGAAAAGGTAATATCCTAAGGTTATATAAAAGTTGTATAGAAATGCAGTCACCATACAGGAAAATGAGAAAGATTATAGGGATTCTAGGTCAGTGACAGCAAGTAATGATTAGTTCGGTGTTCGACAAGGTGCATGAAATGCTGAAAGACGCTACAATTATTCTTATATTCGCTCACTGTGCTTAGATTTAGACACATTCTTACTATCGGAAACTGAACTTGGCGTATAGCGAATATATTAGTATCTATTTGTACCTAGGTAATGAAAAATACTGAGAAATTACTTATTGAAATGATGAAATATGAAAATATTTTTTACCTGTGCAAATGTTGCCTGTTTTTACACTTACTAATCTTGCATCTAGCATTAAGTACCTTGTTAACATTAGGTAACGCTTTGTATACCTATTGCATCAAAACAAAGTTCTCGCTGACTAACTTAAAAGTTTGCACCAAGTTTACACACAACAGTTATGTTGTATATTATTCATGTTATTAAAATTTATTATCATGAATGCAAACTTACTACTCCACGCTAAATAATATTACGTACTAAAACTAATTTAACGGAAAACAAAATTTTGCTTATTTCTCATAGCGAAGCTTTTAACTTTTTGCTACAGTAAATATAATTTGCGAGAGATTTATCATTTAATCTGTGGTAACATGCTACTTACTTTTTGTCCATTTGAGCTTTGTTCTTGCATTACACCCGCTCTTACTAGTTATCAAACAAACACATACCTACCTACAATTGCACTAAACACAATATTTATTTCCTCCACTAAAACAATAATATCTTGTTATTTTGATTCAAGCTGTAAATGTTTAAATAATAAAACGCAATGAAAACCGAGTCTTTCCACCGCAAAACGAGTCTTTCTAGGAATGCCTATGCCCTGCCTGACACACCGAGTCGTTATCATCGCGATGACATTAGTTATGAGATAAGGATACAAACAAGATACTCGGGCTCTTGGTTGCAATAGATTGTTGTAGCTGATTAGAGTTTATAAAATAGTTTAGTAATGCATTTGCTATTGTAACAACTTGTAATGTAGGTCATTCTAGGTCTTAGAAGTAAAAAGTAATCAGGGTCATTTATTAGAAAATTAAAAAAAATACTAGAAATCAATACCACGATATTTTTTATTAAAATCTAAGGCTACAACATTACCAAGCGATGTGGCAAACGTACAAAGATAGAAAGAGAAGAGATTAGTCAAACGGAGAGCGATATACAATTAAAACTTTTTAATTGCTGACCACAGACATCTAATTCCAAATAAACGTTTTTTAAACTTCCTGGCACAAAAAAAAGTTTGAATCAGCGATTACAAAATAAACACTTTTTAGATCCGTCGAAAAATACATGTCTTTGTTTTGAACAAAAAAAATTCGTAGGGTTTCACTTGGAGTAGGTACCTACGTAGTACATACCTCTTAGCGTTCGTTGTGCTAAGCGAAGTATACCTAGACCACAAAGTATCTTATGTTTTGTATCAAAAATCAATCTTGTTTATAGATACAATTAATATTTATCGAGAATATAAATTAATATTGTAAGGGCTAAATTTAATTTTACCTAAACAACAAATGTGGGATAAGATATCTCATAATTTTAAAATACCTTAATTGTCCTTAAAAGCCTTTAAGCACTTAGCGACTAATAGCGACTAATATTTATGAAGCCTGCGTGGTAGAAGAAACTACAGCAGCAACATTAGCAAACTGGCCTATAAATCCCCACGACTTATTCCAGCCTCCATTAAGACCGTATTTTAATTGTCCTCTTAAATGTCAGCGTGGAATTAGGGACGCTTGAGATTTTTTCTATTGTTACCTGATTTCTGTAAATGGTCACTTTTGTGTAAACCATTTCGCTATAAATGTAGGTCATTCTGTTCAGTTGCAACTAGGTATTCGGTGAATGATCATCGTAGTACCTACGGTACTGTTTTAACTTTTGAGTACTTCAAATCCAATCAATCTTAAGGGCAGATTATATCAAAGTCCTTAACAGTATTATATACAAAATTTGTAAAAAATATAATTATACCAAAGTCCATCCACAAGAAACGTTTTGTGATCTTGCATAATTTAAACTATTTGTACCGAAATATCGTATTTGTTCTTTATGGTTCGCTGGCACTGCGGCACGTGGCACCACGGGGATATATGTAATTCATTTATTGAAACCATCGATATAAACTATTTTTTACTTTAAAAGTTTTTGATATGAAGAAATCACTCAAAGGTGGATACGATCATATTTAATTACCTACATATATAAAATGGTACTCCTACAACAACACTTCTACTCACTCTCTCTCTCACAACGACTTCTTCCTCGTGCTGAGAGAGAGAGTGAATACGGCAACGCGACATTGTAATCATAACAACAAAAACAGATATGTCGTGAACCAAATAAGTGCATACACAGTACATACACATGTACACAGTACAGAATAGTGAATCCAAATAAATCTAGCCTATTTTTAATCTGTAATTTGACTTGCAACCAAGAACTGGTAAAATCGCTACCACTATAAATCATTCAGGTCTTTTACAGCATCACGAGACTTACACATACACGACATAACACTATTTCTCTTTTCGAACAATGAGAAGATTTGCCACATAGGTACTTCGCACTCCTTTGAGCTCTATAATTTAAAAAACCTATTCCTTCCTGGTGTTACTTGGACCTTAAAAATTAAGTAGGTACCTAGTTAAAGCAATAAAATAAATATCATACAAACACACACACACACACACATCAATTGCATTTCTATCTTTCAATTATAGGAATTTTCGATTCCAGAACCATAAGCCTCTTTGGATTATTAGGTAGAAACAACGAAGAGTTATTGCAAACTAGGCCAGTCAGAAAATTAGGTCTATGTACCTATCTATGACAGCATTAAGTCGGAACGTAGGATAAGAACATAGGGATAAAACGTCGTAACGTGGCTCCCACCTCTCTTAAACATAAGGTGCTCTTGGTTCAAGAGTTCCTGACGACTCAATGAGTCTCAATGACTTTACAAGTAGGTACATATCCAACACGTTAAAAGAGGTTTTTCATTTATTCCACGCTTGAAAGTAAAATATCTAAGTACATTTTCACACGACCATTCTGTAGTTGGACTTAGTTTAATGTCATTGACTTTCAGCTGCGCTATGTATGCTGAAATACAACCCAGCTTTGTATTTTTGAAATGGACTCCGACAACACTTTGAACTCGTTGCGTAAAAGCGGTTTGTTGGAGCGTGACAAGGCGGCGCGGGCATCGTCGTTAGCCAATGCTGTCATCAATCACCCGTTATCAATTCCGCCGCCCTCCGAAATATTAGCCAATTATTACAACCAGCGCACTGTGTGCCTTTCCACCCCTTTGAATCGTAGCATTCTTATTCCAATGGAGGCGGCTCCGCGCCGCTATGATAAGCCGTTTGATTGAAGCAACAATTACGAAAGTAAGACTGACATTTTAGAATTTTCTAATCACAAGTCCTTGCGAACTGCTGTTTATTGGGAACTATTGTTTATTTATTTATCAATTGTGTAGTTATGAAACAAAGTAGTTTAAAGTTGAGGAGTAGATAACTTACCAATCATGCGGAGGCTGCGGTCGGCGGCGAGCTTGCACGCAGCAGGGTGGCTCCTGCGGCTCGCAGGCCAGCTGCAGCGCGGGCGGCGGCGGCGGCGGCGGGGTGCAGGCCAGCCGCCGCGCGGCCGCGGCGCCCACGTAATCCACGTACCGCGACGGGGGCGGCGAGCCCGCGAGGTCCTCGCGGCAGGCGGGCCCGCAGCACTTGCGCGCCGCCGGCGGCGGCCGGCAAGCCAGCCCACAGTAGAGCGGCGGCGGCGGGCGCAGCGGCGCCGGCGGCCGCGGCACGTACCGCTCCACGGGCACGTGCGCCGCGGGCGGCACGTAGCGAGGCCTCCGCGCGCGCTCCGCCTCCGCGCTGCGGCGCACCCGCCGCGGGGACGCCGAGAAGCGATCCGGCAGCGGCGCGGGCGGCGGCGGGCTGAGCCGCTCCGGCGGCGCCACGCTGAACGCACCCGCCGCCGGGAAGCGCTCGCAGGGGGAGCGTGCATACTCCTCGCCCATGGCGCGCGGTCAACCGCCGCCGCCCGCGCGCCCTTCCAGCCGCGGCACCCCGACTCACATGCCGCGAGAACGTTCCGACACTGTCACTGAACAGGCGCTCCGCTCGCCTGCGGGGGCTGCGATGCTGTCCCGATGTCCGCATTCACTCAGCAAACGCCATCGCGCTCCGCCGGGTCGATAGCGGCGGCGCGGTGCGGCTCAGAGGACGCCCATCGCGGAACCTCGCCCGCGACCCATCGTTTGTTATCTCGGCTCTATCTCGAGGAATCGGGATCAGTCCTGGAGTCTGGGGCGAGGCGAAAGTGCGTCCTCGAGCAAGATGGCCGCCTTCGTCATGTCCGCGTGTGGCGCGCCTGCGCTATTGACACTTTGCGATGTTTGTTTTCACCGAACTGGGTTGATGGTGGGATCCTTGGACACTGATTATGGTGTGGGACCGAATGCGTTTGGAACACGGTTGATTGGTGGTGGTGGTATGTTGATATAAAATCGCGTCGCAACGTCTAGGTCGGTGCGGAATGTCGCGGAGAGGACGAGACGGCGTGCGTCGCGGAGCGCTCGGCGGCGATGCGGCGTGCGCGTGTGCGGCAGCCCGCGCCGACGTCACGCTGGTGCGCGGCTGCGCGTATCGATGCCGTTGCGACTGCCTTCACGCCAAACACTCGATTGCAAAAACCCTCGCATATATATCAACTACTTTAATTTTCATTACCTGTCCTGTGCACACAAACCCTTATTGGATACTTTTTTTTAAATAACCTCAACTTTACAATATCCCCTAACAATGAGCCTTCACACATAAAAACAGAAGTAGGAAATCAAAAGCCGCCTTCTTTGCAACCAAAGTAATGACATGATCCTTTTCAGCACAAGATTGGGTTACTGCAGAACGTTATTTACTATGTTCACAAGCCGTATTTTCCGTATGCAATTGATGTCTTCACTTCACGTGTCACGCACCAGCTAACTGTCCATGCCATAGATAATATACGAATAGTCCATGCGCTAATGATGTAGGTATCGGTCAGGTTTGAGACCTACCTACTTACATCTCACTATCTGTAAACTTCGAATAGAAAACTAAGTACGAAACTAGGCCTAGTTGCCATAGTTGGCTTAAGACTTAGAATGTGAAAGTTTAATACCTAGTGATTCTTAAGAAGGTACTGACTTTAATTTGGAATTTTTGATTACGTGCCATTTCTTTTTTGCCGAGGGTGACGACAAAAATCGAATGTTAAAAAAATGTAAGCAACTCTCTTCCATCAATTTTATACAATTGATTGTAACGCAAGCAAACGCGTACGCTCACGAATGGTTTTAAACAACCTGGACAGGCGTCTTCCATGTAAATTCTTTGAAAAAACAACAGAAAGGCGATCAATCATGGAAAAACGGATATTATAATAATGTTAGAGCATGGTTAGAGCTTTTATGGAACCAATGAATAATATTTACTGATTTATAACTAGGAGTTCACACCCCTTAATCAATAAGCGACTTTTTTTAGAGATTAATATTTTTATTCCTGTAAGAAAAAAATAAATTCTAAGTGTAATTGTTTGATTAAAAACTTGACACGTACTCGTAATTACTGAAAGGCGGAAATGCGAGTGCGGAGTGCCTAAGCTCCAAACTCCGGATTGTGAGTTTTTTTAGAATTTTATTCCAACACAGAACTTCTATAAACCATTTAAAAACATAAAAAAATTATATGCAGCTCTGTGCTGTAATATCGTTTGTATTATCCTTTGAACGACATTCGGGAAGACCATAACCCATAACGGATATTACATAAGTTACGTGTTTGGGCCGAGGACATATTTTATATGAAACGGTTTTTTTACTCTCTGTGGCAAAATCCAAAATTACAAGAAGTAAATTGAAACGCACGTAATGCTGAAAGCCAAAGTCACTAAAAGCATATTCTATCAGTCAAAAATTCAAAACCTTTGACTGACAGAATAAGCCGATTCGAACGATGTTGTTATTTAAAGTAGTCTATAGACTTCTTGTATAATATGTATTCTGTGATAATGCGTTAGTTTCTTGCAGGTATATGGCCCCTTGGGAATACATTGACTGCATTTTTATTATGTGTCGTTATAAAAGCTTTAATGACACGCTCTTTGGAAAATTTTATGTGTCTACCTATAGCGGTTCATCAGATACACATAATCGAAAAAAGACATAGAAAACCCAATACTTTAAAGATTTTGTGTATGGGGACACCCTTTGGGATCCAACTTTTTTACTTTTTTATTATTTGTTGTGATATTGCAATCTGTGAAAATTTCAGGTTTCTACCTGTCAGACATTTAGTTTTAATACAGAGTTAAAACCAGTGACAGATGGACAGTGTGGTAATCGCTTCTGAATAACATACAGCAAAATACGGAGGCACTCAGTAGATTAAACGGGAGTATTAATTTACAAAGGTGGTGTAGTGAATCGGGCGGAATGGCAGCTATTGTAGTACAGCCCCTATAGCCTGTTTTAGGATGTAATTATCTATGCCTATGTTGTGGGTTGTTGAATATATTGAAGATTCAATACTAAATCTTCAATAGGTAGAGCCTATATGGAACCAAATTGGTTCGCCCGGGACAGTACCATCGTCTGCCACGGCACCTAGTACCATTTCAATCGATTTTAATGAAATTATTGGTCCGTTTGGAAAATCCCTGCCCCAGTCCTCGTACCCTCTAACGAACTGACAAATTAATGTCCTTATCCATCTCTCTCTGCTTACTGGACTAACCATCCTAGTCCCTATTTGAGTCTTGTTGAATGTAAGTCACAGTTGTTATGGGCGTTATCTTTTTACCAGCGCTAGGATCTAATTCATGATTTTTGATCGTCCAGTTTCATCGCAATCGGATAAAATAAATCACAAACAAGAAGAGATTTTTGGTACCTATTTACAAAAAATTCATCCAATTAATATCAAAAGCGATCAATTATCTAAATAGAGATTAATAATTTCTTAGCTTCTATCAGGATTATCTCAAAACATAAACATCTGATACCTATTACATAACATCTACCTAAGCATCTAAATACCTTGTTCGCAATGGTATAATTTGTAACTGATTTGTTATTAGAGATGAATTCTACCGTTATTGAAGATAAAACACAAACCTGATTAATTTTTGCCAAGTTCCTAATTATTTTTTAATCTATTTTCGTTAAGATTGTTTGACGGAAAATTACTTCGTGAGAAATTGGAAAGAGAATAAAATAAAACGTAAACAGATCCAGAAGTAAAATAATAATTTTGCGTATTACCTTTTTGTTATGCATTTTATTAAGAAAAAATTTGATTTTTTACTCACATAGAGTAAAAATTCTTTAGTCTTGAACAGGGTGAATAGTAATACCCACAGTAATAGGTGGTGTAGTGAACCTATTATTGCCACACAATGGGCGCAATTCCAGACACCGAGCTAGAAAAACAGTTACACATTTACGAGCTAAAATAATGATGAGTCAAAGTCGGCAGCGTCCATTGTCTGACACACTCACACACATAAGAAATTATAGCTACAAAGTTTGCTGTAGACATTAATCTCGTTACAATCCAGGCTGCCCGGCCGCTTGTTCATTAACTCTTATTCAATCACTTGTTTGATCACTCGCTCCCCCTCCACACGTCATTCCCTTCATACGCTGACCTGAACAAAATGAATTAGGTATATTTGAACCTGATTAGTTGTCACTCACGTCCGTGGGAAATAAGTCCATGGTAACCCTACACGTTTAGGAGAGGCCTATGTCCACCAGTGGACCTCAAAAGGCTGATGAATGGATGGACGGATGAACCCTACACGTCCCTCCGGGTGGTGCTAAGAGCGACAACACAGTACAAGAGATGGGCAGCAGCTTCTCTCAGAACCGTGCTTATAATTACTGCGGTCAACAACACGCACTAGCCAATGCGGTGACCTTCGCTAATCCCCTCAAATATGAAAGTACAACCAAGGCCCCGGCCCCCACTTCCCGGCGGCCCCGCTATTCCTGGCTACGGTTGTGGCCATGGTAACGACGGGGCAAGGGGTGCTACAATCCCCGGTGACCCATTATTACCTATAATAAACGACCTTTGGCCCGACAACGCCAGGACACTGAGGGCCGACGAAAAGGCCGACGAATCTGAATGAGGAGTTGAACAAGCTACACTAAAGTGTATTGGGGCACTGGCGACGTCAAATTTACCAATAATATAGTAATCTTGGCAGAGTCGCTGGACGACCTCAACACCATGCTATGAGACATGCGAAATTCGTGTGGCGTTTATAAAAAATATTAATTTGTGTTAATTAATAGGTTTCAGGCCGTCCTGACAAGGACAGAAAAATCATTGATCTCTTGCTTCGATGGTATCTCGAAAACGGGTCTAAGGTTTAACATACGAGTACGAGTAGGTACTTACTCTTGCATTAATTCGAAACGAAAATTGTTTTGAAAAAAACATCAAATGCTTAAAATGTTCAACCTGCAGTTTAGACGTGCTTATACTACAACCCTTACGTCCCACTGTTGGGCACGAATGTCTCACACAGCCAGAACTACGGGAGGTCTAAAGCATATTCTACCAGGCTGCTCTCATAAAAGAGTTTATATAAAATCATGATAATTTTGCTAACATTTATTCAAAGCGCACATACCCTGACACAGCAGCATGTGACGTCGATAGTGTCAGGGTCCATTACCCAATTAAGCATGGCTCTAACGAGTGGAGGCACCTGCCGCCTAATTGAATCAAACAACCTCTCTGTGCTAGAGAGATCTTGTCAACTTGCCTTTTATTCATACATGTCCTAGAAAATGTAGGTATTATATATTTACCTTACAAGTATTTTCGTAAAAATAAACCTCATATACCTATTTAAATAAATGGAGTAATGTTATAAATGTGGTACAAGACGATATGCTCAATATTAATTTAACTTGTTACCGTTGTAGGTACCTAATCCGAATACGTATACATACATTCAAAATTATTATTAATGGAATTGGTGGTGGGGTTAGTGGTCAACCCAGTGTCGAATGTTCTCAAGCCACTCGTAGGTCTTCAACAGGGCTTAACAGCTGTTTTCAACATCGAAAACAACCGGGACCGACAGCCTAACATGTCCTCCGAAGCATGGTAGCGTCCATGAAATGTTTGCCACTAGCGGTCACCCATCCACAAACCGACCGCACCTGTCGTTGCTTAACTCTTTCAATCACATTGAATCGATTCATTGGACTAAGGACGCACCGCTACCACCTTTTTTAATCATTTTATTTATTAAGTATATAAAACAAGTGAATGAACTGTTCTTAATTATTTTATTTAGGTAACCATCCAATATATTTTGTCTGGATTCTAAAAACATACATAAAAGCTATATAATACGCTAAAATTAACGTAGGTATAAGTTTATTTATTGACACACCTATTGACTTTACATTGTTTGTTTTTCCAGGTACTTTAATGATAAATAAAAAGCACAATCTTATATTAAATAAATTTAATTTCCTTTATCTAAATTTATACATTAAAAATCCATTAAAATACATTATATGTACGTTTTACTGGGTCAATCTTTGCAGAGAAAATTACGTGTAAGTTAGGTTACTGACCGATCTCTGATCCGTAGATGTGTGATCCATAGATGCAATTTTCATTTCCTTCGGGCAATCCTCCCACAGCCACCAAACCGTAAATAAGACTTCTACATTTATTAGTAACAGTGATACAAGTGGTATTGTTATTTTACTCACAAACGATTTTATATTGCTCTTTGCATCTAAAATCGGCTTTAACAGTCCGGTTATTATGATATCCAGGAAACCTTTTAATTCTGAATTACCTGACTTTGATTCTGTTAAAAAACCGAGAACTAACTGCAGTATACCACTCCATTTGTCCATGTTGGTGTTAGCTGGCTGCAGAATGCTGTTGAAGTTCCAATTTAAGGCGGGCACATTGAGAGCTGTATTCTGTGTTGGTGAAGCTGTTGTTGTTGAATAAATGTGTTCTACATTTTCGACTTGTCCACCCTTATAAGGTTCTACATATTCAACTACTCCTGTTTTTATAGTGTCTCCATTTCCTGTTTTTAAGTGATGTAATTTATTATGCTTCGAAGAACTTGATACTCTTAGATCCGGAAAGTAGTTCAACGGCCGATATTCCGCTGCCCGAGATCCTTCGAGCTGTATTTTTAATTCCTCGCCACCATGAAGAAAGTCGTTTAGTGTACTCGAATTCCGTTCAATATTCGGTTCTTCAATGAAGTACTCGTAATTGGAAGACGGAGGTTCCTGATACATTCGTTGTCTCGACGACGCTGCATACATATCTCTTGGCACAACATTTCGATAAGCAAGGGGGGAATATCGATTTTCAAAATGCATTGTTTCCGCTCCATAAGGATACATCACAGGATCACATGTCACACAGATCCATTTAAAAAACATTATCAACACTACTTCAGATATCAATGTCATGATTATTGCGTCAATGATATAAAATTTAACTGGTTCGAGCAACTGATGATGCGATTATAACATGACACGACCAATTTGTATATGTGTAACAAACACGCAGCAATCGAGTTGCAAATACAGCAACTATGCATTGGCCTACATTTTCGTGCACTTGTAAACACTACTGTGTCAGCTTATATCGACCCCGGAACTGCAATCTATTGACATGCATTGAGCGACTTTATCCCCCGCTAAAACACTTAAAAGAGATTTGGCAATGGGACTATCTTGGTCGATGTCATCGACGAGTACAAATGTGACTGCTGCACCAAAACTGCTGCCCAAACTATTTTTCGACGTTCTCTGAATCACACAAGCGAGTCGTTGGGAACAGTCGTGTATCATTCTGGATTTGAGTCCCTTTTTCTTCTTTCTTTTAAAATATTTCACCATTTTAGATATCATCGGCCATAAGAAAAGCACCTTTAGTCCCATTTTCGCTAACACCGCGAGGGCTACAGGAAATAGTAAGAGCTTTCCCGCAACGAGTTTCAGGAACATAATTACTGCAGCCGAAAACATTATTTTAGCGGCGCTAGCTAGCATACTCGCAAACGATGACAGAGTGTCCGACTTTGGACATGACGTGTAATATCCAGGA
This sequence comes from Carterocephalus mandan, assembly GCA_018250895.1. Taxonomy (NCBI): domain Eukaryota; kingdom Metazoa; phylum Arthropoda; class Insecta; order Lepidoptera; family Hesperiidae; genus Carterocephalus; species Carterocephalus mandan. Next base: position 7,185 of record DWTT01000061.1, on the reverse strand, counting down.
TCCCTGTAGACCTTACGTATTGAGTCGCCGTAGTAATTCGAAGCGCCGGTGAACAGGTCTAAGAATGGTGAAGGCAGCTCAGGGTTGGTCGTGCTCAGCGCTTGCTCTTGAGCAGCGACTCTTAACGCCACACAAAAAACAACAATCACCACGAACATTTCTTAAAAAACTGTTCCGACTCAAATACTTTAGGGCTTTTAATACTTCCGCCGTGTAATTTCAATGTCATACTACTATAAGCAAGAACAACTAATTATGGCCATAGTACCTACAATAACGGTAGTTTAGTTTTTAAATCAAGTGTGAAAAGAAAGTATTGCATTCTAAACCGATCAGCCAGGCCCAAGACAGTAGATATATTATAATTCAAAAACTTAATGTTCCTATAAACTATATTGACACTCCCAGCCTCATAATGAATCTTGTTCGAAGTTTGTCACGGATGTTATGGGCGGCGCAGAGGGGATGTGCTATAATATGCTTATTTTAATCATAAAATACTATCACCTAATATTAGGTGATAGTTTTTTAATTTATTAAAAATATTATCACCTAGTAAATTGTTACGGCACTGCACGTTATCGTGACACGACCCGCATAGTTAAAGAGCCGTACCTTTATTCCTACCCGACGTCGCGACAACGTCCTATGTTAAGAACATATGAGAATTATTTTCTTAATGTAGTTATACATAAAAATACTTAGCTTAAATTATGGGCCGTATTAATAAACCAATCCAAAACAAGTTCAAGATTCTAAACCTCATCTCAAAGTTCTCAAATCCAGAATTCCGCCCGCCACTTCCTTTTTGATCGATAGAAATTGCTCGCTTAGCCAAAAAATAAATTTCAAACAAAACATTTAAAAAGTTAAAATTTAATTTAAATACAAAATAATGACATGAACTATTAAAATATATACATAGATACACACCTTGAACCTTATATTTTTTTAAGAAATTACACAAAACGTTTTGATTTTACTTATGCAACTCGCCACTATGCCGGCTGGACGCATACCGCCACGCAAAAAAAAACTGATACGATTCCGCGTTTGTATCGAAAAAAAAATTGTGAGCCGTCACGGGACGCCTGGCAGATGTGAAACATCGAAATTATTTTGTACAAGTAGCACAAAAGTACGTGACAGCTTATGACAGGAACTAAAACATAAAAGAAAAAAAAACAAACAAAAAAAAATTATTAATAAAATAATTTCCGACCGTCATTTATCGGAACTGTATATTATATGTGCACATTCGGTCCTAAAACATCAAACCCAAAGATAAAACCAATTTAATAATAGTATTTACTCGTTCATTTATCGATGACTACAGATTACTAACAGATCTGTACTTGGATCTGAATTAATGAACGGTATGATCTAGATAAGTTAGAGTAAGTATTGTTCCAAAAATTTAAAATTTAAAATGCGCGGGAATGCATCTTGATTGAACATTTTAATTATTTACTCTGTGGTTTTTGGCGTACTGTTCATTGACTTTTGCTCATTGTTTTTGGAAGATTTAAAACTTAAATTAAAGTGGCGGGATTTTTTTCTGACGTAAAATTCAAATTTGAGTATATTGCATGCAAGGTGAGGAGCAAATTACTTAAGTATATATTTTATGTTAAATCAAGTAGGCCTTAAATATTGTTAAAAACTACGTTGTGCACCGAAATATATTTTTCCTAACAATAAATGGTTATGATAACTAGAAGTGCGTATAAAAAGGCAACACAGACTTTGAACAGTAGTGATATATCACAGAAAAATATTATTAGTATGCCACCATGGTGCTCTTCTGGTAAGTAATAATTAGTTGTAATAAAATAAGGGCACATAACACCGCGCGTGACGAATTCCTTAACACATTTTGTCTGTGACTCATATCAGACGCGCCCGGAATTGATTTCCTTCCGGGGATTATTAAATAATTCCACAATCTAACAAAACATGTACTACATGAATTTGCAGTAGAATAAGATTAGGACAATTACTATAGTCTTAGTTCTACTCGAAGATACACGTTTTATTAATATGCACAGTATGGCACAGGGCCACTAAATATCTAAAGCATTCCCGCAGAAGCGGTAACCAAGTATTCCGCGCTCTCGGTACTCCGGTCCGGGGTTCAAGTTCCAGTCTAATGATTTAGCTACTTACTTACTAGAACTTTTCCATGTTGTGTACATTTTCAGACATTTTAGCAACTAATAGTAAAGGAAAACATTACATGCCTCAGATTTATCCATTATGTTCTTAATGGCGTATGAAGTTCACCAACCGGACAAAAAATTTTAAATGCCTTTCATTTTGAAAGGAGCCACTGTTGGCCAATAGCTGTACCTACTATTATGTATGTATTCTGTTCCAATAGTAACTGATGAATATTAAGTGAAGTTCAACCATTTAGTGATTTAGGCTAACAAACAAAACCGGGCTTCAAATTGTTTATATCTGTAACCGTGATATGACGGACAGTGTCCACGAGAACCGTGTCAGCAGTCCGCGTGACCCAGTAACGTGCAATGCCGCTAAATAAACCACGTCTAAGAATATTGCATGAGATTTTCACTTCAGTCTGCTAAAATTACCTGCTTACTACTCCCGCGTTGAAAGATTAAAATGAGCCTTAAACTATAGTTTTTTACGAGTACATTCATCGAGGTCAAAATTATTAATCTTTAAATCTATCTTTTAGAGCCTTTTTAGGCGAATCGTGTATTATTTTTAACGAGCTACCGCTGTCACTGCTCTTGGTTAAAGCAAATTTGTGTACCGCAGTAATTATTTAGTTGGTTTGGTATTTAGGTACGTGTAAACAGTTAATAAGAGTAAATCTCAATTTGAATAACAATTAAATGTAGCTTTAAAGCAACCGACAATTACCTACGTTGTGATGTGTGATGGTCACAGTCACAGGACAGGTCACAGTCGAATACTGACACTCCTAACGTTAAATACTAACGAAATGTTACCCATACACGTACTTTGCAATAAAGGTTCTCCTCTCAGGGGGAATCATACTGTCCTCGAGTGAAACAATTTAGAAACTCGTTTACGTCCCCACATATTTATTTACCTTTCGTGTAATGACGGAATTGACGACTGAGAAGAGTGGGAAAACCTTGAAAAGGTACCCGAACGTCGTGGGAGCGTCCCAAGCTACAGGGACCCTCCATGGTACCTACACACCCGCTTTCCATCAGTTATGTTCAAGTCCCATGTAATAGGTAGTGAGCCTATTGGCATACACCCAATAGTTGTTGTCCGACCCGGGGATCGAACCTCGGTCTCGCTTGCGACCACTATACCAACGATACCCACCTAATTTAATAAACGCAGAGGCAGGCATGACGCTAAATACGAAAACATTCTGTGGTTACAGTGGTTATCGCAATTTTAGTAGGTACGTCGAGTTAACTTCCACAAAATTCACGCAAAAAATCAACCACACATATTTTAATTTTTAATCATAGTTGATAGTAACATTTGCGGCCTACCTAACACACATAACACGTGTCCAACCACCTCATAGCGAAATAAGTTATTTGACTTTGACTATGACATACGCACGTTTAGCGTTGTGTGTTACAAAATAGGTCTTCAAAAACTTTCGGCGTATTTCACTTTCTTTCACGGTGTCGGCGACCGAGAAACTATTACTTACCTTAGCGGTTCCTAATTTGTAACCTAAAAACCGATTCGCTGTGGCTACCAGCTTGCATAATGTAATTGGAGCGTGGCTCAGTCTTGTGGATGAATTATTTACAACAAATGTGTGAAATAATTTTCGTTTTTATTAATCAAAGGTAACGATTTGTTTTTTTGTTTAATTTTTCACGGTTTTAATTAATAAGAATTTCCAAACTGAAAGCGTAAACTAAAATTAGTAGGTAGTGTATGTGTGTAGTTAATACAGCAATGAAAAAAATAAGGTTATTGTGCAGATTGTGATTATGTGCGGCCAATAATCTAGAAACATCCATGCAATAATTCAATCTGAATTCTATGCCCTCCTATCATATAGTAGAGGTTTAAATAGGAGCTATTTTCCAAAATGTACCCAAACGAGTTCTACGAGAAATCAGGGCAATGTGTACAAACTAAAATTTTGTCCATTAATTAAACAAATAGGTATTCCGCACCCCAAATTACAGTACAGGTTACCGTAGTTCATTTTGGGTTTACACAGGAAAAGTTTATGAAAGGAGAACAGGAAAAGTTTATGAAAGGAGAAAACCCCGGAAAACATCGCCGTCATGGGAAACACAGGCCTCATACGCATTAGGGGAGAGCGTATGGGATCATCTAAACGACAGAGCTGGCCATTTCGACGAAATTGATAGAAACAAGAAGATTAAACAGAACAGAGGAAATAATAATCATAGTACAAGGAGAATAGTGAAGCTGCTAGCATGTGTTCTGATAGTGCTGGGCTTACTTGGTTAGTATAAATTAGTCAAGTTATGCCGTGGTACTAAATACGAGTAGGTACCATACTTGGTCCTAACGAGTGCTAATAAAGCTTGTAATTGCTTTGAGAGATTCAATTGGCAGCTGTAATATTGGTTACTATTTTTACGATCTCATGTAGTTGTAAGACAAAATTCATGGAGAATAAAAGTCACGGAGAGAACATTAATAAAGTGAGATGGCAGGGTTTTGGTTATTTTGAAGGCCTTGGAGTATAAGGACTTTGATCACAGACACTCGGCCAAACCGACAAACTCTGTCAATAGGTACTGTCTGCAGGAATTATCTGTCCTTTGCAGGGCAGCTCTCAATTATTAAAGAAGCCTGAATTTCACTGAGTTTCTCCAGTGCGATATGTTGGAGTAAATATTATAAAATATATATGAAAACTATATTTTTGTTTCAGTGCCTTGTTGGTTTCCAGACAAGATTCCTAAAACAGAATTACTCAAATCAGTTCTTCCAGACATCAAACTTTTAAGTTTGGGTAGGCACGATTAATTTGAAAAGTTTTTATGAATACATAAATCACAAAATAAATTGCTTAGCGACTTAACAGAGTTAAGTCAATTCGATAAAATACTTAACTGCTCCTATTCTAATGAACCCTCTAATAATGTCCGACTCCAATATTATGAAGTCATGCTAATAAAGTCCCCAAACTGACGAAACCCATAAAACAGTAGATAGGTAGATAACTGTTTGATTCAGTCAATAGAAATCGTTAAGAATTTTGGCAAAATGAAATACATTAGCTGTCTGTAAACGACTCAACTAAACAATTCCCAGTGGACAGGAACGTTCGTCCTATAACAATCGTAGCGTTCAACATGATTGAATCAATTTTTCGAATTTCGAACGATGATAAATTATTCCCATTGGGATATTTTTATTTATCTGATTTCGATAGAGCTGGTAGATTTACTTTTTTTCTTGATTTTTTTCGTCAGCATTTTTAGGATTACTATCCATCCATCAACCTTTGCTCATTCTCTCATATGCCTCTTAAAAGAAGCCGTACGTAGTCATAGTCACTCAACAATATCATTAATATTGTTCGTGATGTACGTATTCGTATACACGGAGAAAATCGATGCTACACATCTCCGGGATCTTTCCTATGTTTTATGATCCTCCAAAAATAACGTAGTTGGTACTACTAAAATATTGGTACTACCGGGGGTATTAAACTCACAGAAACATTCAGTAGATACCTATTCGCAATCACAATAATAAAAGTTGCTGACTAACAATTATTAGATACGAATGTTCGGATCTCGGAACTCTCATATAGTTATCGCAATTGCAGCCAATTTGCATTCTACATCAGTCAGCGAAGAATGCTGCAACTGCCACAGATTGAGGCATCTCACGGTGACGTTATCGCGGATTGAACAAGAAATGAGGTTGGTACAAACAGAGCTCTTCATCAATGGTAGCCTACTTACAGAAATCGTCGATCAAAGAATATACGGATAGTGTTATTAAAAATCCAAAATTAGTCAGTTTAGACGTAAATTTAATTTCACATAGGAACCACTATAATTTCAATATTTCCTATTAACTTAACGTAGACCCAGACTTCTCTCGGAACTTATGTGCATACTAGTGGACGCCCGCAGCTTCGCTCGCGTGGAATTAGACATTCACCAAAAACGGCAAAGTTTCATACTAACTTTGCACCCCCGTTTCACCCCCTTAGGGGGTGAATTGTCAAAAATCCTTTCTTATAGTGCTCCCCTGCGTTATAAAAGGAACCCCTGTGCAAAATTTTGTTTCTAACCCTTATAGTTTAGGCCCTGCGATGATATGTCAGTCAGTCAGCTTCTCCTTTTATATATATAGATAGATAAAACCAAATAAGTACCTTAAATATAGGTTCCTATCTAACTAAGAAATTACCTTTCCAGACAAATGCTGAGCATACGAAACAAAGTCATGCTTAGTTTGCCAATATATAGGAGTACAAATAGGAGTACTAATAAAATTAGTAAGTATTACGCAGAAAGTATTAAGTACTTAGAGTCGGGGAACTAATTGACTCTCAGTGAAAAGCTCTAGGTTCACATCCCAGCAGCAGCGAGATATACATAGGTATATCTCCTTAGACTTCGAGCTACTTCTAGCCACTACCCAATAATACTTAGCACTACCCGGGGATCGAACCCAGGACCTCTCGCGCCAATTTTAAGGGTTCCATATCACAAGTGCAGTGAGGAGATAGGTATCGACTTAGATAAGCGCTAGAAATATAAAGGTAATGTGATATTAACGAAAGTTATTTCTGTATCAATTTGTTTATTCCCTTTAAGTTACTTTTAATTTGCATGGAAAGGTAGAAAATATCCATCATCTTTAAAACCATATTCTGGCGAATAAATATAATAAATAATATTATGAATTAATAACATTTCACGCCAAGCGGACAACCAAAAAAAAATGAGATCGTGAATTTTGTTTATACTCTGGTCAGTTATACTTCTAGTAGACGTGGATGTGTACACACAATTTTTTTGAGTTATGCCGCTTTTATAGCTACGAGATGACGTTACTGGTGTGTTTCACAGTCGTATCATAGTTTTTGAAATTACTATATTGTATGAACTTGTTATTATTTATTATAAGAAAAATAAATGAATTGTATTTGATTTTATTAAGAAAATCGTTTATTTTGTATTTTTTCATGTTAGAATGAACGAATAAAAT
>DWTT01000060.1:0-25199 GCA_018250895.1 Carterocephalus mandan | reverse complement strand
TCCTTGTCAGCATTTAAAGGGTTGGACCGTTGGATAGATTTTTACGTGTATTTTTCGTTTGAAAATATAATAATATTCACATCAAGACTATTCGTACATTTAGGTTACAAAGAGGTTAGTAGCAAGTAGATTTTTATGGTCGTCAAAAGACCTCCGATAAGGCGTATAGGCCTTTATCTATTGGAAACAACTTTACCGATGTCTTAAGCATTGCAATTTTTTTTATTTAGGCACGATTCAGTCCATTACCATGTTTGGTTGTCTGAAAAATAACTGTATGTCTTATAAGGACCTACGGTTACGAAACGGTACTAATATGTTTAAATGCTAGACGTTCAGTCGAATTCGTGATGTGGGTTCTGATCTCACGGCTCAGTGGGTACTGACGTTATGCGGTTACTGTGGGTGCCACTACACCAGATCCGACCAAGTGTGTTACAATCAAGATGGAAAACCGCTGTGCCTGTGAGGAAATAAAAATACCATAACAAAACATCACGCCTGTATTGGGGTCGGCAGAGGTGTGTAGCACACCCGTTATGTTTAGTTCTCATGTAATAGTTGGTGAGCCTATTGTCATACACAGGGCATAGATTACTTAAGATCTGATTTCTTTATCTGGCTAGGGGACGCCCGCAGCTTCGCTCGAATTAGACATAACAGTAGGTTCGTTTACACCTATAATATTATATATAGCCTATGTCACTCAGTTAAGATGTAGCTTTCTAATGGTGAAAGAATTTTTGATATCAGTCCAGTAGTTTTTGTGTGAAAAGATTACAAACAAATCTTTCCTCTTTATAATATTAGTAAAGATATTAGTATAGACAACGAACCCCTGTTAGGCATATGGATACCTAAGTGCACATGGATGCGTATTGTCCCGTCGAATTTAAATTCTTATGTTTTGATACATCTAAACAAATTTATCTGTAGGTAAGTTTTTTGAAATATGAGCGTTTGATTGTCACTTTGGTCATCTGTTTTAAATTTATAACTGCTACATAATATTTGCTTAATTTCTACTCTCAGGTACTTAATTCTACTTCAGTCAGCACGCGAAAGGTTAAATTTTTGGCGAGCTACCTACCAATTGCCCACTAAATAAAAAAATGAAATTTCAATACCGACTTCGCGTTAAATCAACGCGCATTTCCTACGAGCACTTGATGCTCTCGACAAATCTAGTCTATGTACCTACAGTACCTACGTACATAGCCCGGCCTTTTTAATTTCACACGTCGCCAACCCTGTATAGGTAATTAGTGCTCAATTCGACGTCTATTCAGGGGCTTGTATTCATAGCGGAGTGAGGCACTCGCGACTATGCGCCCTCACCGGCTAGTGTGTTAAGAAATTACGTGATTTTTTTGTACCGCAGTATGTAGGTAGGTACGTACCACATGAGAGGTGATTGTGGTATTCGAATCACACCAAAATGCATATGTGTAGTTTCTGTATTTTGGTGTGATTGGAGATGTAGTAAGTCGCATCGGTAGAATATTTTTTGTCACTTAATACGCCTAATACATTGCTGAAAGAACATGAAAATGGGAAACATTAGACTAGATGGTTTTCGGTTTGAGTCGGTTGGAAATGTTTCATAGTAACTTGGTTTTAAATAATAGGAACTGTTAGTGTATTGAGTTTTAATTCTTGCTTATACATTTGATATAATATACCTACATCCTTTCATTTCCGACAGACTTATAATTTCCATGTTCTAGTCCAAACAATAGTAGTCACCCCCACCATTCGCCACGAAATATTATTCACCAAAGATGAATACCTACAGTGCTCAATCTACACACTCTTCTATGGCTTCCCTTCTTTGTTTGGGTCATCCAGATTAGCGACTTAATCCTGCGATTTTGCGATTGTTGTCTCTTTAAAGGTGTCAATAAAGTTATATAAATTAATTAAATTAACGGAAGCGGGAAACGGTGGACTCAGTTTGCATAGGACCGGTCGAAGTAGACTTGAGGACAAGCCTTTGTCCACAAAAAGGATGGATTTATGGAACGATAAAATTCTACTCTAATAAGATTTTATGTTATTTATTCAATAAGTATATTTTAGTCACATAATGTCATTATATCACTAAAATTGTATTTGCTAGTGTCATAATTTTAGCAATATAATCCCTTTAACTTATGGCGTTTTCAACGTGAGAGTGAATGTCACTTGAAAAAATTAAGAGCACAACAGAAAATTTTGACTAAGTAAGCTTACCAAAGTTAGATTATTTTAGATGAAAACGCTATTGACTTATTTTCAATACATGCTTAAGTATAGTCAAAGTGGCTGGTAAAAATCTCATAATTTTGTCGCAAAGAAATCGTAATACTGTATCGCTACTGAATCGCATCTGTTAAAAAATAGTGTGCGCTTCGGGAGTGACACTCACTTCAAATTCATACATACTGTCAATTATATTCTTTTGTGCGTTTTGCCTTAGAGTCTTAATTAAAATTTCACGCTTGTCTATTCGTTCGTTTTTCATTTTTGCGTTGCATCATTACTTTTGTTTTACACTCGTGAAGTGTGAAGTCGAGTGGCGTAGTGTTTTGTTTGGAACACCTTTCCGCTGCTCTGTTGATACCTGTTTGATTTAATTAGAGTTCGTTTTATTAGTTATACGCGTTCACACCCCGGTGATCGCGCTGGGTGACGAATAACGATGGAGTTGGGAATTTTTTGTCTGTTTTTATTTTGTACCTGTTCTGTAGTGATTTGTCGGTCCAATTGGTTTTTAGGGTAAGGACTTATATATTGTTGTTAAATTAACATTTATCTGCTGCGGTCATATAATTTATTCACTGTTTATAGCTTGATAAGAAGTTCATTTAAAATTTTAAATTAATAATTAAACATGATAACTTAGATGCATGATAAACATCGTATTACACGGTATTTAGACTATTTAGTATTAGATAAAAACGATTTAGGTAATAGATAACATTAGATGCTGATAAAGATAGGGAGAAGATACATACTCAAATTCATGCTTACGCGCAGAATTACACAATCATACAATCATCAAAAAAGTGCCATATTTCAATGTGCCTAATTACAACAATACTTACCACTCGTTAACTATTCTAGAAGAGCAATATCCAGCAACTCAAACAAGAAATTAAGGAGAAGTTGCCGCCTTCCGAAAACCTGAAGCCCGTGCCGCCTCCAGTGGTCCCTACCCTGGCACCTCCTGGGGGGGAGACGCTGAAGAGAAGCAAGAAGAACAGACCGGCTCCTCAACCTCCCAGACCTTCGGATCTGGAGATCAGGGCACCCTCGGAGCTGCTGGTAGGAGTACCAGGAGCGCTTAAGACGCAGTGGAAGCATCAACCGTTTGTGCTGGTTACAGGGGCTGTTACTTACGTAGCTAATGTGAGTATTAAAGTCTAGCAGGTCTATCTAACTACTCTAACTATCGAATATTCTGAATATCAGATTTAAGAGTCAGTATAAAATATTAATTTAACAGTAAGACACCTGATCTAACCGGTTCCAAGACTTAAACACCCAGGCAGTCACAGGCCACCACAACCCACGCTAGACTGTCTCTGCACATGAAGAAGACTTGTTAAAACCTGGGGATTAGTTACCTTCCGACGACGTGGACCTGAAGAAGACAGTGGGAAAGTTGGGTTCTGAGGACATGGAACTGGGAGAAGATTTCTTGATTAAGAGGGGCCTATGCCCAGCAGTGTGTTAGATATATTTTGATATTTTTGTTAGTGATAATGTTGTCGATAATTTTGATGACGATGATAATGATAACGTCATTCTTCCAACAGTATTTAGGGTCGACTGTAGTGAAAGAGCTTCGAGGCACAGAGTCCACGAAGAAGTCGATACAGAAGCTGAAGAAAACAACCAAAGAGGCGCGCGACTCTCCCGATATCATCCTCTCCATCAGCTATAGGGGAGTCAAGTTCCTGAATACTATTACCAGGGTGAGTGTACATAAAATCTTTCATAGCCCATTGCTGAGTAGATCATAGTCTATAACGACTTGGAAAAGTAGCACAACTTTTCACCAGAGCTAAAAAACATGGGTATGCTGTCCAAGTGTAAAACGCCAGACTTCACAGGCCTTCGCGAATTATGGAGTTTCCCTTCATTGTTACAACAGGTTACATTTAATGGCACATAACTTGGGATGTTGCGTTAACATTTGGCAGTACTTAGCTACTAGGCTTATCACCGTTGAACTGTTACTTTATTATTGATTTAATTTTATTCTGTACACCTCTTATTGTGATATGACGATTATTTGGCGCGTAGACGTATCAAGATTCACCCAATTTATTGCCAGCTCCACTTACGATATATACCTATAGCCATTTTTATTGATATTCAAAAGAAGAAAACGCAGCTTTTTGAATTTAAAACAGATTTACTTGCTAGTTGATGCAAAATTATCGGAATGCCAACAAAAAAATAAGGCGGGATTAAAAGTAGCCAGTGATAAGATTATTGCACTTTGGTTTTTCCCTAGCTTTTACTGTTAGATCATATTTTTTCTCTATTGCTTAATCGATGGCGGTCTTTGACTGTTTAATGATCTCGCTCGTTACCCAAACTACGCAGCCAAAGTCCCGTCGCTGGAGATTACCGCCCTACAAGCTAAAACTGTTATTTACTGCAAGAATTTTTGCTATAAAGGAGTGTTTATTCTTTGAAAAGCAGCGAACCGAGCGAAGGGTAAAGATCCCCGTAGCCCGGCCGTAGGGTCTCAGACAAAAGCACCCGTCGTTGCTCGCTTGATTTTTAATTACGGATCACGTTCACACTTGATCGGACCACTCGCCAATCTTGCCTTTGTGTTTCTTACAAAAAGGATTGTTTTTTTTATCAAAATTTCATGTCAGAAGTCCTCACGGTTAGTTACCTCGGATAATTAGTGTTTTTTGTGCCTTTTTACACCGAAATTGAGGAGAAATTGTGTTTTTGGTGAAAATAGAATCCGTTTTTACTGTTAAATCTCAAGGCAAAGGAAAACAAAAATATATTTCTTGGAATAATAGATAATAATAATTATGTAAATTGAAACACTTCATTCTATTTTTTAAGTTTTATAGCTCTAATTACCTAGTTTCACATTGTTATATTTAGGAGTAGGTACTTAAGATAGATAGATAGATATTTAAGATTGATGTGAAAAAAATAAAGGAATAAATATTTTGTATTCTGACCAAGTAGTAAATATAGACCAATGTTCGATCACGGAAGAAGAAATGCAAAAAAAAATTTGTATAAAATGTGTAGGTTGTTATCACAGAATGTTCTCGACACAATTTTGATATTTTTTTTGTTATATCTGTGACAATAGTTTTGATTTGCCTAATTTTAGTCCAAATGCAAAGAGTCGTTGAACGAACATGAATTTACTATGAACAGTGTCTTAACTTCTTATTAAAAAGATTAAAAATCAACTGTATACGCAATCTAAAGGTCTTTTGTCTAACTTTGCCAATATAGTCATCGTAGAGTCAACTTACCCTGAGAATGCTCCGTTTGGGGGCCAAACACGTGTTGGTTGTGGGGCGTGTATTTTAATTATTGTATGTGCATGTTTTCTCATGAGGAAAGGAGGGTGCTATATACAAGGTATACACCACCATAATGTTCTCGAAGGCATGTGAAGTCTACCAATATGCTTGTGGCCATCGTGGTGGACTTAGGCCTAATCCCTCCGATTCCGAGAGGAGACCCGTGCCCAACAGTTGGACAAAGAAAAGGTTGTGATGATGATACACCATCAATCCGCCACCAATCAGCGTGGAGCAGCGTGGTGGAGTATGCTATAGCAGCTGCGTCTGTGGGGGAGACCTGTGCCCAGAAGAGGGACGTGTATGAGTTGCAGTTATTGCATCATACGTCGCGCTTATTAAAACTATTTGTCTCTTTGTTTGTTCGTGTGTGTTCAACAGTATCTTGTTCATCAGGAGCTGGTTTGTGAGCACGAGATTCGCAACATCCACTGCGCGTGTCAAGACGCGGACGATCTCACCCATTTTGCCTACATCACGAAGGACCACGCTACCAGGAGTCACTACTGCCACGTGTTCCGCGTTGCTACCATGGTGAGTTTACTTTAATAGTGACCATGTAAGCTGTATCGGAAGAAACAAACGAACAAACAAACTTACTCTCAACTTCCGCAGTAGGCTGTCTGTGTTGCGGGTTGCGTACACACAGAAAACAACACATTTTACTATCCATGATCTTACAGTAAATATTTACTACTAGCTGCTGCCCGCGGCTTCGGCCACGTGAAATTTATAGTATATACTAAAAAATTAATGAAATTTATAATCAGTATCAGTACAGTATCGGGATAGAAAATCTTATATGTTAATACAGGGTTTCAGCTACCTCCATACCAAATTTTATCAAAATTGGGCCAGCCGTTTGAGCGTGAAGAAGTAACAAACATACAAACACAGGCACTCACAAACTAGTGATTGGTATAAATAATATACCCCGGCTGGGGTTGGTCTAGCTGCGTCTGCTTTAAAAATGAATGTGCTAATAATTAGAAATTTTTAGCAAATAGCATTCGGGTGATTGCATAGTTTAGCAAATACCATTCGGGTGATTGTATAGTATTTAAACATAGAGTAATAAATCTATGATTTAAACTATGTCGTTGCGTTCTGTCTTGGAGGTTTATTTACCTGGAGTGTATATCGTATTGACAGGCTATACCTACACTTTAGTATACACACTACAGGGTTGCCCTGTGTGTAATTATGTATCAGAAGGACAGTTTGGTAAAATGAATTTGTGGGATAAACGACATAAAAGTAAAACGACCTACTCGGGTCTGGTATGTACGAGTAAAGCCATAAGGTTAAGTAAAGTCACTGTGCTGGCCAAGTGTAAACTAGCCAACAAAACATGCCTTCGAAATTATGGATAACTCAGTCCTAAGATTCCTCACGAAGTTTTCTTCTTTCGTGAAGAAGCCTACCTAAACATTACTTTTACTTGTATTTTATTACCCTAAACATTATTTTCAGGATCAAGCGACCGAAGTCATCTTAACCCTGGGCGAAGCTTTCGAAGTGGCGTACCAGATGGCGCTACGGGAACAATCTAATCGGACAAAAGTCACTCAATTAGCGAAAACCCCTACACACGATCCTATGACCACGGCGAATAAAGACAAACCAGGCGTCAACCATGGAAGATCTCATTCTATAACGGAAATAAAACTAAACGGGCACCAATTGAAGATAGCTCCAATACCAGCGTCTCTCTCGAATGAAGACTTCCAGGCCACTTCCAGGAACTCCGAAGGCTCCCGGAGTCCTAGAACTCCCCTCCTCAAGGCTCCCATAGCGTCTACCGAAGAGTTGTGAAGATAAGGTATCAAAGTTCACTACATTATTTAATTTATCTCATAATTTTAAGTGTTACCTAACATTCATGTTATATATCATTAAAAGGTCCACATTTAGTATGTTTACTGTATGATCGATAAACTATTTTACTAGTTTAGTACTGCACTCTATGAGTTTTGGCTTCACTATAATCGAGTACATGTCGTATTGAGCAGGTGTGATTATTAATTAAGAATACAATTTATTATTTACATAATAATGCTTTCAAATCGAGTCTGTATCGGCTTTGAAATTCAGGATTACTGGCTTGTCTTCCAATGTTTAATCATTGGCATTGAATAAATTATCGAGAATTTAATAAAGTATAAGAAAAATATATGAAATAATTCAGTAAACTCGTAGCAGAGAGTAGATAATTATGTAAAAATTGGAATTTTAATGATAAATTTACTCGAATGATGTCCGCGGTGGGTGTACCAATGTCTAGATTTTATTTTAAATTTAAGTTACAGTTTGGTGTTAGCTGCTAGTGCGGTATAAGTATTGAAAATGTATGTTTCTCGATTTCTACACCGCTTTATTATGTGAACCCGATTTTAATAGTATTTGTATATACTATTATATTACCCTAATTATACATGCAAATACTATTTTAATCGTTTTACTATATGAACCTGATTTTATATGGTTATATTTGCTATTAAATAGTAAAATTTAGGGGCTGTTATATTTATAATAAATTAGTGTAATGATTGTATATTTCGTTCTCTATTAATTATTAACAGCAATGTTTTGATTTCATAATTAATAATGATGATGAATGGCTATCGTAATTGACAAGATAGTGATTACTTCAGTGCTGCTAATACATGTTTCGGTCCAAGTTAACAATAAAGTTTCTTAAAATGTGACCTAAATATTATTATAATAAAGTTTTGTGTAATAATATAAGTCTCGAAACAAATACTTCGCTTCCTTAAACGCACTATTGATAAATAAGGCCTAAATATTATTATACATAATTATTAATTATAATACCGATTATAGGTATAATAATGCTATTATTACGTTACCAAGTTTCAGTGTCGTATGTATGTTATTGTATATAAGTAGTGTTACGTGTATAGAATTATACCGTGGGTTGTTGACAGCAAGTCTTATGAGGACACAGATGCGACTTTGTTTAAACGATAGTACATAAAACATATCAACCGATGTTATGTCATAGTAGGATTGGAAACTGCGTTGAACTTAACAATTTACCTTTATTTGGTTGATATAGGATTTAGATGTGATTTATGGTCATTGGAACAAATACAATGCTTTGGTAATGCGCTGGCGCATACAAGTAAATGTACACTTTACGTGTTAATTTAATTTAACCTCATTATTTAAGTAATATTAACACTGGCAAATAAAGGTAAAATGGTCTAGGACTGTAAAACGATCTTCCGATGTTAATTTTATATGTATTAAAGATAAGAAAAATCGTTGTGTGTGTGCGACTTATTTAAATGTCTAAAATTGACAAAAAAAGTTTTTTGATAAATTTTGATGTTTTCAATTATTGCAACATTTTGCTCAATGAAGTTTTTGGCATTTGGTTATCATTTTGTGATAATTTTCTACTAAATTGTTAAGGGAAATTTCTGTACTTGGCCATGCGTTTTATCTTTTTGAGTATCAAAAGTCTGATTACATTTTTCATGTCATTTGTTTTATATGGATATAAAAAGTAAACTTATTCAAGAAATGTTGATTTTTATTATTTAAAAGTTGCCCTTCTCAAATCCTATGGCTTATCGAAATCTTTATTTATATTTAATATGTTATGAAAGTATATGTAGCACAGCTTTTATATTATGTACTAAGTATTGTATTGTTGATGCAAGTTATAAATTTTCTCTGTATTAAATTTATAGGATGTATCTATCGATGTTGACTATATTGAAGTAGAGTATACTTATATTTATTACGACTAGTAAAAAAAATAATGTTATCGGAATAAGATGTGCCAATTTGAAATAATACAAGGTAACTCATGCCAATATACAAACCCCATTTTTGTATTTTGACCATTAGAACACATAGATTTAGCTCAAACTAACATCAACGTAAGCTGAATTAATAATGAATTATCGTTTAATTTCGAAGTACTTTTGGAAACGGGTAAAGAGATAATCATTTATTATCAAATGTTTTAGACATAATTAAATCAAATTTTAAAAGCAAAATGAACAAGCATTCATAGGTTAAGAATGGGTTTAAATTACAATGGCTATTGTTATCACTTTAGAAAATGCAATAAAAGTTAGTAAATAAGTAAAAATATTAAAAATGTTCATGATATAAAAATAGAGGAACGATTCGCAATACAGGTTTTTATACAATTAATGACAGAAGATACGTTTTTGCATTACAGTTTTTTCAATTATCAAAAATAATTTTATAAAAGTACTTTAATTATTAACGTGTGGCTCACATTATAGACTAGGTATAACATTTTCTAGAAAATATTTTGTAATGAATATTCCGATGTATACCAAAGAGACAGTAGAATAACGCTGAGTAGAATGAAGTTTATTACACGTATAATGATTGTTAATTATACAATAATTTATTTTA
Organism: Carterocephalus mandan; assembly: GCA_018250895.1. Lineage (NCBI taxonomy): Eukaryota > Metazoa > Arthropoda > Insecta > Lepidoptera > Hesperiidae > Carterocephalus > Carterocephalus mandan. The sequence goes on along the minus strand of DWTT01000060.1, from coordinate 15,219 downwards.
TAATGAAGGGTCACTGCCGGTGGAACGAAGTATTCATAATTAAATTTACAATTATACTTTTTATATATTTATATGATGTTTTTACATAATTATAATTTGAAGAATAAATTATGTATTCATTCGTTAAACAATCAAGTACCTACACTTCTCTTCCGAAACTCACATGCTTTATAATTAAATTTGAATTTAAAATGAAATCAATCGCTTCTACGTACCTATTTAATTATATGGAGATATATATACATAGGAAATAAATTGGTTGTGTACCTACCATTTATTTAATTATACTTAGACCTATCTTTATGGTAAAGTTGTAGTTGAAAACATTCGAATCTTGTGTGTTGTAAATAAATACATATAATATTGCAATCAGAATTCAATAAAATGTAAAATTAAACATTTATCTATTATTGCTGCATGCACCTTAGCTTAGCTCTAGTATAGAGTACTAAATCTATGAGCTTAGCTTTACATAGATATATCTGAAGTAAGACTATCCATAATTCCAAAGGATTTTTTAAAGCCTACCCATCAATTAGGGAATCATAGAGTTCCAGATTTATAATTGGATCCATTTGGCAACTCTACTTTTACAGCCAATAGATGTCCCGCTGTTAGCTACGGGTCACTCCCACAGTCAGAGATGCGAGAGATCTCGATCATACCCACGCTGCTCCAACATGGCTTGGTGGAGGGGTTAATCGAACCAACCCTCGACACTGGGTTGGTGGCCGACCCAGCGTCGAATGTTTTCAAGAACCACCCGAAAGTGTTTGACAAGGCTTAAAGATTGTTACAAATACAAATACACTTTATTGTACACCACAAAACAAAAAAAAAAAAAAAAAAACATTAATACTAAATCAATGGTACAACAGGTACATGGTACACAGGTAACAAGGGTTTCATTTAAGTTAAGACTGTTATTACAATTGAAAACAATAGAGACCAACGGCTTAACGTGCCCTCCGAAGTACGTAAGTAAAATCAGTTCGAGCTGCAATTAGCTCTATCGCACGCTAAGGGGAAGCTTGAGACAGAGAGGTAGCCTGGGAAATACGTACCTATACAGATTATTATTAGTTTGTTAGGCCGTTAGTATATGGTCTATAGAAGCAGGAGCTGGTAGTGTTAGAAAGTATTTCAAGAAAGGGGGTCAGGGGGGAGATCAGCCGGTAAGCCATTGGAACCTACGAACATCTATTGTAACAAGCCCTTAATAAAAACTTGGGGCTAATGTTAGAAATAGTCTAGTTAGTATTAGTTAGTATCCCGTTCCAAGTCAGGTGAAAGCGGTGACAGCCCAGTGGCTCGAACTCGCCTCTCACTCGAGCGGTCCGGGATCAAACCCCAGCGACACGCACCAATGACTTTTCTAAGTTGTGAACACGTCTGAGGAAACCTTCATGCCTGAGAGTTCTTCATAATGTTCTCGAAGGCATGTGAAGTCTGCCAATCTGCACTTGGCCAGCGCGATGGACTAAGGCCTAATCCCTCCCATTCTGAGTGGAGACCCGTGCCCAACAGTGGGACAAAGAAAGGGTTGTGATGCGGTCTCAAGTCAAGTCGTCATGGGCGGCAGTTGATGGTGTTGCATACTCGTTTCTATCATATACTAAGAAGGACTAAGAAGTCTTCTCTAAAAAGTATAAACCAGTATTGTATAAAGCAAGTTTAGAGGTTGTCTACGAGCCGCGAGCACGTCACTCCTGAAGATTATCATCGTAGCTACAACAACAAGCCACCCGAAGATCTTCGACGAGGCTTAACGATTTTTTTAAAATAAAAAAAAAAAAACCGGGACTGACTTAACGTGCCCTCTGAGGCACGGAAGCGCCCATGAAGTTGCCAGTATCGGTCACACATCCACAAATCTCGCGCCCGACGCTAACTCCGTCGATCACATAGAGTACACGAGCCATTGGGCAATGGCGAAGGCCTCAGATATCGCCGAGTACTTGGAAGTGAATACGAAGTTCCGGTTGAGGGTCGAAAAGCTGGAGACGCGGAACGCAGTCGACTTCAACTCGTTTGTGGTACGCGTCCCAACAGAACATCTGTCGACCTTCGATTATTATTATTATTAATGGAAGCTACGGATGGATACAGGTTCTACCACCTGCCAATTCTATTAGCGTCGAAAAGCGAGCGGTGTTCCCATCCATCCTGAATCCGGCGAGCTAATCGAGCGTATGCGGGTGCGATTAATAAATGGAGTTTAAAGTAACCTTTTTTCGGCCAACCTAATGGCTCGGGAACAAACACCCGTTCGCCCGCCGCTTAGATTTATTACTGGATAAATTCCAACCTTTAAATAAATTATTCGTTGAACACTTTGTAGCTGCTTAGTATTTAGGATCTGTGAGTATTTAGGAACACGAGTATATAAGAAGCATCCATATCCCAATGGCTCGTGTCGATCGTATGAACGTCGTTTCTTAATTCAAGCAATAACGGACTCGGACAGTTTGTGAATGGGTGACTGGTATTGGCAAAATTTCGTGGGCGTTACCGTGCTTCGGACAGACGAATGTTGTCAGTTTCACTACTAGCCCCTCAAGTTCTAATCAATTATTCAAATATTCAATTCAATTAAATGTGATTTCTGCTATTACGATGATGAACACATCGTTAGGAAAACTGCATATTATGAGGGTAGTACTCCGTGTTATTCTCGAAGAGATGCGAAGTCTGCCAACTCTCACTCGGCCAGTGAAGTGTCGGTGTATCGGTAAAATATGTATACAGAATAATACAGATACGCAGGAACACGTTTATTCACATAATCTATCGGTAAAATTTCTTTTAAAGGTTGAACCTAAAATAACTGTAAGCTTGGAAGCGTTAAGGATATCAGATAGATGGGTTTCTAAGGCTTCGATCACAATACCATTATTAGATTGCTGGCATGCAGATTTTCTTATTTTTTTATTTATTTATTAACAATCAACATTTTACTTACAGCTAAGCTAAACGTAAAAGTGAAATAAATTAATGTAATGGGTAACTATAGTTACATAACATGTTAATTACTCGTAGCAACACTGCTACCAATGGTCAATGATTCCATGAGACGTCCAGCCACCAGCCACAGTCATTATGAATTCAATATATATAAAATGAACACAAATAATTATTAATTCAAATCACCTTAGCAAGAACGCTGCCAGAATAATTCTTATGAGGAAACAATTGCTAAAACTTTATTAAGGCGCTTCATTTTTAATATTATACGCCGTGCTATAATTTACGACACTGACACTAAATAAATGTATAAATGAATGCTTATTCCACCACTCATTTGCATGTTCCCAGTCGCAGGTACGCTGGAAGATATTTCTTAGGGAAATAAGTGATGCCTTTAAGTTTTTATTACCTATTCTTGTTCTCCACTGTGTAAGTTTCAAATGTATAGCTAATCGGAAAGTGATCGAAATTTGAGTTGCAATATTCCACCCGAACGACAGCAAACAACAACATATTACGCTAACCCAAATAGTAACATTGGTGAATTTTTCCGATGGCAATTTGGCATGATACTAATGTATGGATGTAAGTAAGAATAAAGTTTAATGTACACAACATTATGCTGGTGTTCAATAAATAAATACTATTGTCATATGGAACAAGAGTTTAGTTAGGACAACAGTTAATTTGGCCTATCTAGTCTTTTTGCTATCGATGTTTACTGAAAAAGAAGAAAAAATGGTCGGTGTACACTCAACCTTACAATGACCGGCAGAGCAGCTAATGAGCCGCGCTGCAGCATCATGTCCTGAGACGGTCTCCGGCTAAATCTTCCGCTCTTTACGCGATTAGTCAGGGGTAGCTTATTAGTCAGGGGTGCCTGAAAAATGGGGCGGGTATTGCCTGTGAAAATAGTCGGTAATCACATGATACGTTCAGCTATTTCAATCAGTTTTATATAAGTGCATTTTTTTTACTAAGTTGACTGCCTCGTTGGTGTACGGCTAAGGTCGAGGGTTTTAGCATCGGGTCGGGCAACTATTGGGTTTTCTCAAAATCTCGTGGAAGATGTATATTTGGCACAGTTAAAGTTAAAAACTTAATTAAATTTATTAGTGGACGCCCGAAGCTTTTCTCGCATGGAATTAGACATAACAATAGTTTCGTTTACACCTAGTCATATTATAATATTATATAACATGTCACTCAGTTAAGATGCAGCTATCTAATGGTGAAAGAATTTTTGAAATAGGTCCAGTAGTTTTTGTGTGAAAACATTACAAACAAATGTTTCCTCTTTATAATATTAGGTATAGAAGTATAGATGGCAGAATCGGCGTAACAGGCTATGAGCTCAATTTCTTCGTCAGTCATAATGAGGCAATATCAGGCGCGGCAGCAGGTTGCAATCACAGGCGTTGGAAGCCGATAGCGCCTGATGGGAAATTTACCGCGCTACTTGCGGCAATTGCGGTCCTATTGGCCCTGCTCAGACTTTCGACTAATCGGACAAAGTTAACGGTTCCCAACATAGTCCTATCAAACTTCTGCGTTACAGAACATTAGCCATATTGATTTAACCATATTGTTATCAGCAAGGCTAACGATCGCAATTAAAGCAATTGCCTGTGATAACGCATTGTTCAGTCTGCGATCAAAAAGTCTATACAGGTACCTGTTACAATTACAATTACAATTTACATTGCACAATATGTTGATATTGTGAATATGGATAGCCATATTTACGTGCAGTGTAAATCGTTAAGTTAGTGACCAATGGTCGCTTACAAAATCTAAATTAATGTCAATATTATTTTGAGCCTTTAAAATATCAAGCGACCAAGCACGTAAATTTTAAAAATATATTTGTAAGTCACGTACTTAAACACCACTATAGGGCACCCAACGGGCCTACCCTCTTACCCTACCTACTGATTAAAAGATCGTGCTCATCATTCAAGTTTTACGACAATTTTGTTTAAGATGATTTCTCATTTTTTGAGGATTATATAAAATAACAAAAAACATATAGAACCATCTGATTATATCAAGACTAAGAAAGAGGACAGGAATAGTTAGTCCAGTTCGTATAAATAATGTTAATAGGAATATTGGTTGGTCAGTTACCTAATGAACGAGCCCAAATCAAGATAGCAATAAAAAATTTGTTTAGAAAACACATTGACATTTTGTTTTAATACGACTATGTATGTACAGTCGTCTGCGCTGCGCCTATACCTGCACATTGAACTTACCTACTTGGTACATTTATGATGACTTCCACATGTAAACTATTTATTGTCTATATAAAAGCATCTATTAATTTTAATAAGATTACACTCCAGGTCTGTCAGCATACTCGTGAAATCAGCAGTCGAGACTTTATATCAAGCCACAGAAAAATTGGGACCTATTTTCATGACCGCTCCGTAACCTCGATCTCGTTCGTAATTGGACCCATTGATTTGCGGTAATTATAATAATCAGACGACCGCCTTGCATTTCATCACAGATCATCAAAAGATTATTCGTAACTATTGGACGCCCAGCCCAGCCCAGATTCGCTCGCATGGAATTAGACAATTTAAAAATAGTTTCATCTACACCTTTACTAGGTGTAAACGAAACTATTATATAACCTATGTAACTCAGTGAAGATGCAGCTTTCTAATGGTGAAAGAATTTTTGAAATCGGTCTAGTAGTTTTTGTGTGAAAACATTACAAACAAATGTTTCCTCTTTAAAATATAAGTACAGTTATTCGATCGACATGAACACCCCGTTCAGTTCAGCCCACAATCCAATGCAACCTAAAAATATCTATTGTAGCTAGTATTCGATACTCATCTCAATTGTGCAATAACTACTCGTCTCAAATTGCAACATGCAATGCAGAGGTAAAGGTAACCTAGAAACTCATAGACACGCGGCTCCCTCCGACAGTGTGAATGTTCATTACTCTATTATGCTTTCATAATTACTTACCGCAGTTCGCCTTTTCTTATCTGTGCCATATTTTTCTACCTCCGTGCTTACATAAATAAGCCAACTACTTAGGTACTCGTGCTAGATAGCGGAAAGTATAGAGGAGCGGCGAGCTACGGGTAGCTCATCCAGCCGCTGTAGCGTGTGATCAAACGCGCTCACTCGCGGTAATTGCACGTGAGGTCATGTTGCTGGAACGCAATCTTGAATATTGAACATTTACATTTTTTTTCTTGACTCGCTTATAGCCTAGTCCACTTTGGATGCAAGTGATCGATCGATTGAGCAACGTCGGGCGCGCTCTGCATGTGGATGCGGGACCGCTTATGGTAAAGTCTTTGATTGTAATCATAACTGAAATTCAGTTAGAAAATTCATGTAGGTACACGGACTGGCATGAAAGTCTAGCTGTGACTTTGAATGTGTGGAAGTCGATTTCGACTTAAGGTATTGTCTGGTGCGGGGCGAGCGGGTTTTCAGTCGAAGCGCTAAGTTGTTCGCGAGCCGTACCCTTGCGTGATCGAAGTGTTCTTCGCACTAATATCTCATGCGCAGCTGTCCCCTCAGCATTCCGTCCAGAGCTAAACTTTAATGCCGCGAGCTGTACTCTACTGTAGACTTCAGAAATTGAGCAAATTTTTATGTTAAACTAGGTCCTGTATTCCGTAGGCAAGCAAAAATATAGCTTAAATACTCGAAACCTGAATCTCAGTAACTGAAACGCGAATACATAATTGAGCGCATGTACATAGCTGTGAAGGAATTCCACTCATATAACGTAGCACTTACCGCGCACATTACGCACGCCCCCCTGGAGTGCGTAATTAGCACGTAATTACCGCCAGTGCTTCGCCGCGTGTGCAAATGTGGCGTTTTGGGACATTTCACTACTATTTAGTGGCAATTTTAGCTTAGCAGACAGCTCGTTATATGGCAATATTTGACGTGACAGATGTAAGGGCGCAGCCATTATTGCCGTAGATAAGAAATTAATTAAACCTACCACACGTACTACCATTCATTTTAATTACTCCAAATTCCTATTTAGGAGATTATAAAACACAGGATAGTACAAATACTAGTAGTAAGGATCTGACGGTGATATAACAAAATCTAAGAGTACATATTGTATATATTTTTTACGGATACAAGATTGGTTACTTTTGGTTGGTATACAAGCTATAGCAAACGAGCTTGCAGCACCACCCATCCGCTGCCACCCATGACAACTGTGACTGACATTGAACAAGACTCAAACAGGGACTGGGCTGGTTAGTCCAGTTAGTTGAGATAGTTAATTAGAACATTAGTTGGTCAGTATACTCGTAATACTAACATCATCATCATCATCATCACAACCCTTTCTTTGTCCCACTGTTGGGCACGGGTCTCCATTCAGAGGGAGGGAATAGGCCATAAAAAATACGCATAACTTTTAAACATTTTATCCACATAACATAACCCAAGAAATAAGCTTTTATTAGGTATTTCGTTTAACAATGAAGAAAGCCATTATTATAGTCCACTGTTCACGCAGGCTGGTTCGGATGCGAGCATTGTGTGGGGATTAAATTATATCGAATATACCGCGGTATAGGATCACGAATCACGATCCTGACAACGAAATTGTTTCGGAGACCGTGTAAACTGCGAACTTATTTTATCGACTAAATTGGAATTATAGCTCAATATTGCGCAATTCCATATTTAAATGGTACCTACCTTATTAGTACTTTCAGTAGCATTAAAATTTGAAATCACCAGTTGATAAAAAAATTATTAACTTATTAGAAGTCAATAATTTATTGGCTTATATATTTTAAAATACCGTTGTCAACAAGGAACCATGCCATGTTCGTTCATTTCCCCGTCTGTCCGATTTGAGTATGTTACTCATTAGATGTTATTTTACTTGGGTATACACAATAATAATTACTCCGACGAATTGATACAGTAAAATCATTAAAAATGTGGCAGGATATCTTTAAACTCAATCAATTTTAGGCTTAACCTTCTTAACCCCTCATATTATAATTCATAAAACGGAAAGTCTGTTGTATTTCTGTTCATATGTTGTTGGTTTGCCATAAGTATTTTCTGTTGCTCTTTGATGTCAATTGTAAGCCCACAGGCTCATTAATCCTTAATAATCCATAAGTGTTTCGAGGAAACAATTTTGCTTTCTTGTCCTTATAGAAACAAAAGTATTTATTTTTATGCTTCCACTTTTTATCTTATCCATATTATATACACCAGTGTTTTATGAATCTGAACGGGAAATACTTTTACTGAAAATATTTGTATCACTAATGGTTAAATATTTATAGTGAATAAACTAAAATACTTTTTCTAGTCTACGATGCATCATAATCATCACACAAAAAGCTGACACGAGAATTGGTTCTTAACTTACATAAACATTGCACCTGTATTTCCCTGAGAGTTTCACACTTTAACACTCACTTGTCGCCAGTTATATTTAGGTCCCATGTAACCCTATTGCCATACACCGGGCACAAATGCAAACTCCGAGCAGTTACCGTGTATTTCTATGCTCGACCCGGGTATCCCCGGGTATTTCAATACTTGACCCGGGTATCGAGCCCAGGCCCTCTAGCTTAGCAGTGCTTACTTTAAATTGTTAAAGTAAGCACTGCTAATAAAGTTCTCAGTATAAGTTGTCTAACCAGGGAAGCTTGTTTAAGAAGAAATGAGGTTCCGATTTTCACGTGTACGGTTGATTGGCTACGAATCGTCACGGTGTGGTGGTTATCTATCTTTACAAAGATGAGGTTTTAATATTTTTATAGTAAGTTAGTTATACATGTTTATGGTTAGTAGCGTCCAATGTGATCGAAAGAGTTAAGCAATGACGGGCGCGGTAGGTTTGTGGATGGGTGACCGCTTGTGGCAAAATTTCATGGACGCTACCGTGCTTCAGAGGGCACGATAAGCCGTCGGGTCCCGGTTTGATTTTTAAACATTAAAATTGATATTTCTGCCACTTACAACAGGAAAATTAGTATTATAATTTATAAAATGTAGACACACTTTTAATAAATAAAATGTAAACACACTCAGTGTAGCTATTTAGGGATTTTTTTTAAACAAACTTATGTTGTGTAGTAATAATGGGCGGCCGATGCACGGATTACTAAAAAGTTAAGTACTACGTGAGCGGATTGGTGTGCTGCTTTTTTGTGTACAATAAATAATTAAAGATAATATGCATAAATGCAACTTTATCCATTTACATAATTAAATATGATTAGTAATTTCACCAACAATCTTTTAGAAAACTGTCTCTTAACGTTATTTTAAATTATCAGCTTTAAATGTAAGTAAAATAAATGAAAAGGCAGCGACATTCCCTCGAGGTCGGAAGTCGTCACGTTTGCCCGCCCGCCACCACACATGCGATTTGATTTAAGAATTATATAGTGCTGATGATGCCCACCAACTTTTTAAATAAGACTAGTTGTGGCCTGCAACTTCACACGCGTAAAATGGCACTTCGAATTTTTTATAAATGAATGAATATTCGGAATCGGTCCAGTAGTTTCTGCGATTACATCTTACTCACAAACATAAAAACATTACCTCTTGATAATGTTAGTAACACTCTCCTAACTTGAAAAGAAATGTTTTGATAATCTTAATAATTTCCACCGCAGTGGTGGAATCCAAATCCACGCCCGATATGATAATTTAAAGTTTAAGTTTACTTATTTTAAGTTTTAGTAAAATTAAAGTACCAGCAAACCACTGATTTACAGAAATAGCTAAGTAGCAGTCATAAATAAATTCTACAAAGGTATTTTGTTAACATCTGCGAAACTGTAAGCCAGTTTGTCGGCAGTCGACATTACAGTTTTCTTGAACCTCACATATGAAATACATTAATACTTCATCACTAAATAAAAAGTCCTTAGACCTTTTTCATTGATTTAATTGGTAGATTTTTAACAACACCGCGGTGGGTGGAGATTGACCCTGACTGCCGAACAACGTCCGGATTTGAATTCGTTGAAATTTGAATTATGATTTGTTGTTACCACCCGCTACCCTCAGCACACTAGGCCTATCGCGGTGGTGAGTGTGTAAAACATTGTTTTATTTACAACTCTATATATGTCCGTCTTATAAAATATGCAAGGCACGCATAAAGCGCCAAGCGTGTGTCTGGTTCAGTTCCCGCCTTTTTACCACGCTTGGCACATCCACTGCCATCCCAATACTTTCATGGACTACCGAAATATCTTGGAATAAGAAAAGAAACTGTCTCAGTAGCGCTTATAGGGTAAAAGACTCGATTTATCAATTTTATCGTCGTACTTGCGCTACAGTTACTTAAGTTACAAATTCAGGAGTTTAATGGAACTTCAATACCTTGTGAGATATAAACCTTAGAATAAATTTACGTTTCTTCTGAACATCGGAAAGGTTATGAAAATAAGGTGAACGACATACGAGTAACACAGCGGTATATATTTAATTAAATAAATAATAATTACAGAGTGCCACTTCGACATGCCTTCGAGAACATTATTGAAATTCCCAGACTTGTAGGTTTCCTCACCATGTTTTTCTCAACGTTACATTTAATAACTTTCATAAGTCATTGATGCGTGCTGCTGGGATCAGAACCCGAACCTTCTCTAGAGAGACGCCGAATTTCAGCCAGTAAGCTATCACCGCTGTTAAACCACCAAAGACAAAGCTAGTACTATAACAAAGAACCTTTGTTATGTCATGAAACGTAAAGTCTTAACGCAAAACTAAACCTCTTTGCAAAATAATTCACAAAATTTAATATTGTTAGCAAGAATTCCGGCTGACTCGAAGAATCCTTTGGCAAATCTTATAATGCGATCTATACACTGCGCGCACGCAGCGGAGCGTGCTACGCCGACAAGTCGCGGGGCTTGTGTTCTCGACCGAGAAATACCGAATACGTAAGTCGCTACGGCGTAGCGCTACGCCGTAGCTGTGTAGCTTCACTCCGTTTGTTCTTGAGGTTTTGTCTTATTTCCATGCATTCTTATATTATGAACTAAAAAAAAAGTTGATACTTGAAAGTACGTGTGTCACGTACTGACAAGAAACAGATAAAATAGTGCACATATCAGATCATAATTCCATTTTTATAGCGCATATAATATTACCCATATTACTAACGTAAATTTACACTTAATAATATATCGATGTTTTCATAGGAAAAATTGGTTTAGATAATTATTGTGACTATAGATCATTTGTTAAAATGGCTGGGCTAGTCTCTGACCAAATATTATTATTATCAGAGAAAGAGTTTTGTTGCATTATATTTTTATTAAAAGTTTAAGTTTTATTTATAAGTACTTGGTATTTTGTAATTTAATTAATTATGAATGATGAATTAGAAACAGTTGAAGAAGAAATTCACTATAGCTGCGAAATGATAAATGCATGTACGAGTATCACTGCCATTCGATAAGAAAATTATTAACAAAAAACATAAACTAAAACTGACTCAACAAGCTCAACAAATCATCAATTTCAATTCGTAAAATAATAATAATTACATCCTTATTTTAATTTTGTTGAATCCTATTTGTATGTGTTGAATGTAAGCTTAACATATAAAAAGTCTTTAGTTTAAAAATCAAACCTACCATCAACTTCACAAGCACACCGTCTTCATCCAAAACTTTCCGACTTCGAAAATAGGAATAAATCGCATTTGTCTCGCTATAAAGGATCCCTAATTATTAATAGCGAAATATGCAAAGTTGGATGTCTCTTATTTTGTTGATTTAACTCCTACGCCAAATCCTGCTTTAATTCTACCGACACCGCTCGTAATTAGAATTTTAGATTAAGAATTTCATATTCGCTATTACGTACTACGCCTTACGAAATAGGATGTTAATTTTGTTATATTATATTAATGTTTTATTCCGTACAGCGGTTAATATATCTTGGCTCAGTTCTGTCTTCAAAGAATAATTACTGCCTTTTTTATCTCGCTGGAAAATGCGTCTGCGCATCACACTTAGTTTTTGTCGCAGACAGGGTCGGTGCGGGTGCGGGACGGTAGCGTGACAGTACCTTGACCCAATAACCAGCGGCAACTTTAGCGAACATTGCTACCGTGACGGAACAATTACTGCCTAGCCAGTAAACTAAACATACATCAAGCAGTGGAGGATACTCCTCATTTAACTTCATCCCATGGCCGTATTTTAGGGGATAAAAAATATGTTTTTTATTTTTATTTAGGTATCGTTTTTCAAATAAATAATACTTCTACGCTTATTACCAGCTCAATCATCAAGTCATCATATCGAAGACTTCAGTTTACATTTAAATCGAATATTAATCCTCCAATACATCACGCCCGAATCGCAATCTCATCCCGTTTCCCCAAAAACAATAGATTCTGAACGCTATCGATGTTCTGATATCTACATTTTTTTTCCACGAGCCGATGTCTGGTCTTGATCGACGTTGATTAATGTCTGTTTGTCTGTCTGGACGGATTAAAAAAACTTTGTGTTTCAGTGATACGCCTGTGGGACAGGATAGACGTAGAGACGCTATTGCTTCATAAAAATTTTTGGCTGAGAGTCCGCCTTTTCATATGCAAAAAGTTCTATATAATATAAAAGCTGGTAAATTTTACGTTTGTGCCGTTAATCTTAGCGAGCTGCGTTTATCTGAAGCCAATGCTGGGTAGATTCAGGTCATCCTGTCCATATGTTCAATCACAGTTCAATATCTACTAGACACTCTTTCAGGTTTTTTCTGTATATAGAATGTACTGTATATAGAATAAAAAATAATACAATCTGAACCAATTCTTTTAATTTCACCCCACTGACTTTATCTACCATCTCCATTCCACTGCTGTCCCAGCGACATTTGATTTCGGCGACATCTGGCGGAAGTAATGGATTTTTTCAGTTAGCTGAAGGTGAAAATTTAATCTGTGACGATAAGCAACCGCCAGAAAAAAACGGTAAAGGCGCATCCGTCAAATTCGAAATAAGAATAGAACATCTGAAATTGTGTTTCTGCTTTTGACGTCTTGCGAGTTAATTCATTGTAGTAAATTCGTAGTAAAATTACAAGAGAAAAGTATATAGAAAATTAAAAATACCTGTTGATTCAATGTGTTGATGTAACTGTATTATAAACGGCGGCGGCGGTAGCGGCAACTTTGTGAACTGGCGATACATAAGAAAAAGTATTCACTTTACACATGAAAAATAAATGAATCTGAATTTAAATCTATTAAACTTATTATTAAATGTACCTACTATAAGAAATAAAAAAATATCAAATTGTTTAAACTATGTTTCAACATGGTAGAATATGTCTGTCCCTGTCCCTTTGAATTCTTATTTTGCCGTCGGAACATCATTTCTGAAGATTACTTCAATTAAATATGCAATATCGGTATAGTAAGTTATCTGCAATCTTATGCTTAATATCTTTACTTTTGCTGCAATATTTTTTTAAGAAATTAGATTGGGCGTGTACAAGTAAGTAGGTGCCTTATAACGAAATCTATTTCATTTTAATTTTCATATTCAACTTTTTAATAAGGAGACATTTTATACTAAACCAAAATTATTTAAAGTAAATCAAATCAAATATGTATAAGTAATATTTTTACAAGGTTATTATTATTTCGTATCAATCTAAGCATTCCAAATATTTTCTCAACATCTAAATTCACATTCACAAATCAATAAGTATTAAAATAATATTTAAATTTTAATCATGTTGTAACAGTACCGTCCAACTTAGTTTGGCAAAATACGTGCTTAGGAAGTTGCCTGCAGGACTTAGCTTGAAGATGTCACGGTTGGGTTGACACAGCCTGCTGTTCTGCGATGGCATTACCAAGTTTGCTTATCAAACGATACTGTAGGTACTTGATTCAATTTTACTGTTATATATTCTGTTTAATAGATTATTCTTCAATCCCAGTCCATCGACATTAATATTCATTAACTGAATACTAAAATATAAAAAAAGGGATTAAGTTTGTAAGAATGTATTTATGGGTTAATTTCTGAAATTCTGAAACTGATCCAGTTCTCAAAAACTGATACAAATAGAAAATTACATAACCTCAAGTGCTTTGGGATATGGACACATAAATACATATAAATCTGTGCATGTTACATTACATACTTACTTATACGACCGGAGTCATACTTAAACAACAAAAAAACCTTATTTTGTGAGATCAGCTAAAAAGCACAGTAACTCAGGCTTCTGGAATCGAAAGCGCGCTTCTTGTTATTAAATTAGCAAACTTTCACGAACTTTCACTCTGAGCATTAGGAGGGTGGAAGAAAAACATTGTTCAAACAAAGGGTATAAAATTTTACGTTATTCTGTATCTAAGTGTTGGATGTTAGGCGGCTCGTAAACGATCAACTTAAATCAAATCAAATCAATCAAATCATAAAACGATTCAATAACGTAATGGTTATTGAAGTTATTCTAACTAACTCTAGTCAAATCTAAGTGGCACGTACGCACTACGAGTATGTTAATCATTGTTTGTCTATGTTAAACATTTTAATAAATTAAATTTAGTCACCTTCTGTCATCGTGACCTGCACGCCTAGTAGAAGGCAAATGAAATCTGCCATTCTAAGAAGAGGCTCATGCCCAACTGTGGGACATTGAAAGGGTTGTGGCGGTGATGATACAAAGATGGAAACAAAGTTTGAGCGATTTTATTTCAATTGCATAGATAAGTAGTGTAGGATAAGTATATGGCAGTATCAATTTACTCTTAAATCTAGTTGTAAAAAAATGCATGAAGAATCAATCACGCTTTTATTTCGCCGAAATGGTGGGCAGAAATGTGTAGTGCACCCACTTTTAGTGGGTAGTGAGCCTATTGCCATACACGGGCACAAAATTAAATGTAGACTCCGAGCTGCGTGGCATTTCAAGTTAGAAAAACCCAATAGTTGTTGCTCGACCCGGGGATCGAACCCAGAAGCTCTAGCTTAGTATTAGATACGTAACACACACATACTATTTAGACACGTACTTTTCATTACAGCAAGGAACACAACTAAAGCACAGCAAATTTTTTTTTCGTTTGGTTAGTATAGTCTTTTGATTGCAACGAGGAATTCAATTTTATAGCATAACTAGTGGACGCCCGCAGCTTCGCTCACGCAGAATTAGACCCATTAACGACGTCTTCCCGCGTTCGGGTTGCCCACTTAACTTCAAAAACGGCAAAGTTTCATA
>DWTT01000059.1:0-25450 GCA_018250895.1 Carterocephalus mandan | reverse complement strand
AACGGTGAAGGACACATCGTGAGGAAACCTGCATGCCTGAGAGTTCTTCATCATGTTCTCGAAGGCATGTGAAGTCTGCCAATCCGCACTTGGCCAGCGTGGTGACTAAGGCCTAATCCCTCTCGGTCTGAGAGGAGACTCGTGCCCAACAGTGGGACAAAGAAAGGGTTGTGATAAATGACCTGTTTATGAGCTATATTCATCTTGTAATTTAATTGCATTTACATACAAAATAAAGTCAAACAATACTAACCACTAGAGCTGGAGTCAGAAGAGGACTCCGAACTGCTGGAACTAGAGCTGGAGTCTGAGCTGGAGCTCTCTACATTGATATCTGTGATCGGCGCCGGGATGTTCTGGAAAATGAAGAAAACATTACAATAACAAAATTACCTACTTGTTGAATTAGTAATAATGCTACAATAACAACGATTTTACTACTTTCTTTACCTACTTGTTGAATGAGTGATATTGTTTGGTTTGGTCTTAGACTAGACAGAATATTATCAGCTTGCTTGGTTGCGTAAATTATTCCAAGATACATAAACAAATATTATTGATTCATGTAAAAAAGGTAAACTAGGTTCCATACAACCATCCATCAGCCTTTTAAAGTCTACTGCTGGACATAGGCCTCCCTTAATTGGTGCCACTCCTCGCGATCCTGTGCATTTTGAATTCAGCGGTTACCCGCTGACTTTTTCAGGTCATCAGTCCATTTAGTTATCAGTTAGAAAACTAGGTTAGCTGACAAATATTGTATACTAGTGGACGCCCGCAGCTTCGCTCGCGTGGAATTAGACATAACAATAGTTTCGTTTGCACCTAGTAATATTATACAGCTTTTTGTGTGAAAACAATTCAAACAAATGTTTCCTCTTTATAATATTAGTATAGAAGTAGAAGTAGCCAATATAAGTGATATTAAAAAAAATGCCAATCCAATTTTATCAATTTCAATATGAGCAAAATATACAAGCTTTGATCTTTATGATAATAATTTCAATACAATTTCTAAGTTTAGTTTATTTTACCTTAGGCATTTGCTTCAAATGTTCACGCAGCTCGTCCGTCAACCCTCCCAGACCTATTGATGTGAAGAAATTGATAGAGAATCTGGTATTCTTTGGGTTGTCGCGGGGGAATACACCGGAAAACGCCTGCTGCAAGGTCCTGCAAATGAAGATGGAGAGTATAAATTACAGTACATTATTTATGAATATGAATAAGATAACATATAATCTGCTTTGGGATGATTCACATAAAAAAGAGTAATAAGTGGTTTTTCATAGAATTAAAATCTATTTGAAACAGTCTTTGTGCTATAATTGTGTTGAATTATTTTCTTGTTTTCAGGTGGAGGGGTTAGTGGTTAGTGGCCACCCTTAGGTCTTCGCTTGGCTTAATGACTGTTTTTATCATTAAAAACAACCGGGACCGACGGCTTAACGTGCCCTCCGAAGCATGGTAGGGCCCTTGATATTTTGCCACTAGCACCATCCACAAATCGACCGCGTCTGACGTTGCTTAACTCTGACGATCACATTGAATCGACGCGAGCCATTGGGCTACAATGCGTCCATAACGCTACAATTGACAATTCGATCAATATACAATATCACTATAATTTTTATAAACATTCTAACTCTTGTGAAGCATCCCTGATCAGAACTTACGGGTCCTTAAGACGATCATTCAGTTTCTTCAGTCCCATGTATTCAGCCAACTCCTGGAACAGAATCTTAATGTAGATTCGACTGGAGCTCGTTGTGTCTTCCTCATTCAGCTTCACACACTCCATCACCTCCCAGCTTATGGAATCGGTGAACAGGAGATGAGCAAAGAACTTGCTGACATTCCTGAGCCGGTTCGTGTCTAATCTATGAGCAGTTCCATATGAGTCTTTGAAAATATCTTCAAACGGCCCTATGTATATCCTGTTTATGTTGCAAAACCTTTGCGCCAAAAGTCCATAGAACTTTTCATATGTCCTCTGCTCCGCACAGCAATCTAGGAACATGTGGCAAAGCTCCACTTCCTGCCCCGGCTTCAATTGCATCTTCATGAGCTTGTGGGCACATTCCTCAAAGTCCAAACTGGAATTTATGGTCAAATATATGGTTCGCCTTAAAGCTACCAGATTGGTTTCAGTGTTATCTATGATGGTCATTCCCTTCTGCTCTCCCTCTTGTTCCTCCTCATCATCAGAGCCCTCACTGCCTGAATCCTCAGAACCATCTTCTTCACCAGACTCGGCATCAGATCCTAATATCTCTTTACTGAGTGTCTTATACTTTTGTTCGTTCTCCTCATACTTTTCATCAAATTTAAATACATCTGGAACATTTTAAAATACATGTTAATTGCAAAACTTTGGATAAATATTGGTAGTGACCAATAATAAGCTAGTGGGCTTTCCCTGCGGCTCCCCCTGTGTCAAAACAGTTATCCATGCTGAGTTACCTAACAATAAAGGATGGTTTAAAATATGATAAGTATAGCCCTTATCGATGGCAAGCTACATCATGATAATCAATAATCAAAATCTACCTTCACCTACAGTTCAATCAATCATAATCTGAGACACATATCAATCAATTAAATATTGATCAATAGTTAATTATCATTACAAATAATTATTTCAGTGTTTTGTCCATTTCACTGAAACAATTTCTGGGATGAAAAGTAGCCTTTGTTTCCCCTCCAAGCCCTGTACAACATCTGTGCAAAAAATTGCATCGATCCAGCATTGAGGAGGAGAAGGACAAACCAACAAACACACTTTCCATTCTATATATAATATTAGAAAGGATTATAAAAAGTGAAGATAAGGAATAAAAACAATATAAATATATTAGAAATTATTGGATAAAAACATACTCAGAATATCCTGTGGGTCAGTGGCATCATCCAACATGAGCAGGTGGGTGAACTGCTCTTCCTCCGGAACCAGCTCCAACTCATCAATCAGTGCGGGGTGGTCCTTGAACCCATCTTTCCACACTTGAAACATCACCTCTATCATGTACTGCACTCTTTTATCCAACTGACCTTCATGCAATATGTTTCGCAACATTTCAAAAATGGCATTCACACCCTTGGACGAAACTTCAGTTAATTTCTGGCCACACTCCTTCAGAAATGAAATGGCCACTTCCACAGAATCATCGCTGGGGCTCTCAACTAAAAGAGTTAATAGCTCCAATGCTAAAATTTCATGTGCAACCCTTTGATTAACCAAATGGGCTATGAAAGAGGCTGCGGATATGCAAATTGGTTTATCATTTCGTTTGAATCCTCTTTTGAACTGTATCACTAGCCTTTTTAAAAGCAGTTCTCCAATGTTTGGGAAGCGGGAGTTAACTGCGGCTACCAGGGCCGCATAAACATTGGTGAATGTTGGGGAAGCCGCCTGGGCTTGTATCACTGACCGGCAGAGCAGACCGCGACCACGCACAATATTTTCTTTCAACAGCTCTTTGATAATAATACCTATGTTGCCCACGTTGATTTTGTTGATGTGGCCGTGGATAGATTTTTTGAGGGCTTCCCAGGCCAACCTTTGATAGGCGATTGAGGACTTGTCCGTGATCTGAGCTTGCATCATTCTCAGCCGCGCAGGTGGAATGTAGGCGCCGCCCGTCCTCGTGTTAAGCATGTCAGTGTCTTTTGCCTTTCTCTCGGGGACATTCTTAACTGGAGCATCGTTCTGCGCATCATCGCGTCGTTTTTCCTGCTTCAATGGCACGTTAGGAGACTTTGATCTGGAGTGCCTTCTCTTGCGACCACCGTTCTTTTCTCGCTCTTCATGCGATCGTGAACGTGAACGATGTCTTCTAGACTTCTTTTCCCTCCGATTGTCTTCACTATCGGTATATTTATCTTTCTTTCGCTTACCCTCACTTTTAGATTCCATTTTTGGTGATTATTCACTTAGTCAAATAAAGACTGCTTTAGTAATATACATTAAATGTGAATGTATAGTACTTAAAAATTTAAATAGGTAATAGAACACAATTTATTATTATTCAACAACGTGACACTGTGACAACATTCGTTTTAAAAATAAGACGCCATTTTTCCATTTTAGTGTTGCCTGATTTTGGCATAACGCTTGTCAAATGTCAAAGTCAAACAGCACAGATAAAATTTTACAATCACAGATATCATAGTGTTAAAATTGTTCTTAAAAACAAATACAAGTAAATGAATATAAATACATACATAAAAATGGTAAAAGTATTGATCACTATGGGATCCCCCCACTCTAGCCAAATAAACAAGTAAATAGTATTATTTACAACTAGGAAACTTTAACTTTTATTGGTTAATACTTGTTATTTACAAATCTTATCTACCTACCAACTTAGTCTAACAATCCCGCAATTTATATTTAAGAATGCAACTTATAACATGAATTCAATTATTATTTTTCCATATATTATTCGGTGACTCAATACGTTTATAACATAACAATAAATTTATATTTTATTATTTATATGTAAATAATCTAAGCATAATAATATGTATTATTGATTTGTGGTTGCATTCCAAATAATGCTGTTTAAAACTTAGGTAGTATTATCAAAACATCGTTCAAACATACCAGAAATAGTAACATTTGAAAAGGATATGCTACAGATGTTGTTTGAAATATAGGTATGTTTAATGTTTTGAATATTAAATCCGAATTCCCTCTCGCAGGTGCGCGTAATCGTTCGTTCGCTCGTTCAGTACGAATATGTATATACGCTGCTTAGCACACGTTTGAAGACCCTCGTTTACTGATGTTATGCTCCTATGCGGCTTCACTTCAGTCGGCTAAGGTGCTGAAGTGCAGAGTATTTTTTTTGCCACTTGTAGTCTCTTCAAACTGCCAGTCGCCATCGGTCCGCTAGCAAGACAATCAGTTATCCAGCATCTATTATTAAGGCAGTTTCAAATTGTTTGGTTGTTTAGAATAAATTAGGTAATCTCTTTAATAACAATTTAGTATTTTTATCCGTCGTTCATTGACGTGAAGCGTCGCGTCACTGACTTTTTTTTCATATGGCAGAACAACGTTTGCGGGGTCAGCTAGTTAGGTATATATAATTACATATATGTATATCCTTATGTCTGCATTTCCGCACTTGGCCAGCGTTTTGGACTAAGGTCTAATCCCTCCCATTCTGAGAGGAGACCCGGACTCTACAGTGGGACAAAGAAATGGTTGTGATTATGTATATTTTGCCTACAGGAATAAGCGTGAAACTGGGACAGGTAAGGGTAAGGTAATAAAAAATCGATTTAATTAGTATTTATGAGTTTATTGAATAGGTACGACAATGAAACTACAAAATTGGCTGCAATCCAAGCAGTCATTTCATACACCTCACGAACTGAAGCACATTATCCATTAATAATCACATAAAATATCAAATTAACGTTACTTAATAACACCGTAGAGATAGGTAGAATAACTAACATTACGAAAAACCGACAGAATATGTTATCGATAATAACCTGAGGAAGCTACACGTTGGCGATATACATGATTTTTTCCCGATTTTGTGTCTAAATGCTACACAATACCCAAGGCAAATTGGTCAGAGGTTTTCACGTCTACACCGAGAAACAAGCGACTTACACCTAACCTTACCAACGCAGCAAGCAGGCAAGCCCCTCGCCCCTCGCCCCGCCGCCAAGCAACATACATCTCTTATATTATATACAATTATTATCATATCTTTGACGTGAAAACAGACCGACATGTTAATGGCAAAAATATACTATAAATACAGAGCTACTCATTGCCTCCCTGCACGAGCCCCGTTCCATCGACGTCACTCGATCGTATCGATCTGAATGATTCCGCCGGTAATTAAAAAGTATTTTGCACTGCATTCGAAGCGACAAAATTCAATGGCAATACACTAGCTAGTAACCATATATGATAGTCCGACCACCTGAAAGAAACGGTCCAGTCCGAGTGACGTCATCACAGAAGCGCTCGTGCCCACCACCCGTCCGGCGGCCGGCGCCGGCGCATCCTTCTACGTTTAAAAAAATACAAAACGCTATGAAAGGCAGTGTCACGCCCGATATGCGAGTACTGAGGCACTTCGGCTGATAAACTACCGCGTCTATTACGATACATTCTGCTCGCCTACATAATGATTTGATGCGAATGACTTATTATAATTTAAGCGCGGATGCTTGCGTAGGCTCTCGCCTGTACGCATGCTCTATAGCTGTTATTTATTAAAAATCGATAAAATATCGATTCAAGTAACTCGATTTATCAATGTTAATTTTATGACAGCTGTTGCGCTTGCGCACAGATAACACAGACATAGTGAAGTGTTGCCATGTTCAGAGTGAGCGCGTCAAAGTCAAAGTTTTCCCGGGCAAAGTTCCCACCGACCGCTGGAAGCCGCGACACACCCAACTGAATACATACAATACAATGAAAAATATAACTATCAACAGTCTGTCACGTGAAGGAGATGAGATGATTAAGAACGCGAAAAACTTAAATTTAGATTATACTTCCCTAAAAATACTGTTGCGTATGATAAACATTAAAATAATGATATTAGATCTATTCCTAACGATTAGTTATCAGCTCTTCCCCCCGTACAGCCCGCACCCGCCGGCGAGCCGTATTTACCATCAAAATACATTGAGCTTTAGCGCTGAATATATTTCTCTAAGCTTCTGTTACACCTTCCGTACACTTTGAACCCAATTTAATTCTTACCCAACTTTTAGTGACCGATAACGAGCCGAGGCGACTGAAAGTTGACTCTAAGTGAGATCAATATTTTAATAACGTTACCGTTAGACTATGCATCTCAAACTAGGCCATGTCCGGTGCGATGATCGTGAATGGGTAAAATTAAAAAAAAAAATGCATTCGAATTTCAAAAACACCAAGCGCGTAACGGAGTTAGTTATCCGACGCAGCGAACGTTCGCAATTAGTATGTTAAGAGGCATTTAGTATCGTGCAAAATTTGTGTTGCAGACCCTTCTGCATCTTATACCTAAAATTTTCCTACTGGGCCAGCCATTCCTTACGTTATAGCCATAGATCGGGGTACGGAACATTCCGGTACCGGCTAAGTTTAAAATAAAGACGATCTACGACATTCTACACTGCCCCTCGGGTGTTAGAACACTAGTAATTTCCATCATTAAATATTAATTCCCCTACTCAACCCGTCCCCTCCACCAATCCGCATTGAGCAGCGTGGTGGAGTATGCTCTAGACCTCCCGCAGCTGTGGGGGAGACCCGTGCCCAGCAGTGGGACGTCTATGAATCGCTGCTAGTGTAAAATCAGCTAACGACGGATAAAACAGTGAGGGAATTTTTTTTATATATAGCGTGGAACATTTCTATGAACAAGTCTGTTTTCTCGATAGAGTAAGCTTACTAGTGATATAACGACCCGACAGCCCATTCTCTCGAACGTCTCGTGATATTCGAACCGGTAGACACTCCGGATCTACCAGTTCGAATCTCACGAGTCAGAGGAGTCGTTCCGATATCGTGCCCGACGACACGACCGCGGCACGACCGCGTCACGACCGCGACCCGACGCCGATTCCCGCGCGCCTTAGATACGCCACCGACTAATACTTATGTATTCTGTGCTAATACATTTCTCATTGACATTTTCATAAGCACTGTTAAAATTAAAATTTAATTTGATGAATCAGTTTAAATAATATCTTAATTGTAATGTAACGTTCGACATACTAGACTATTGAAGACCACCTGAATGATTCGTGAGTGTCTATATTCATAGTTGAAGTTACCGGCTTACTCGCGTGTGATTTAAGGCACGGCGTACACTAGTGCACTCCACCAATCCGCATTGGAGCAGCGTGGTGGAGTATGCTCTAGCTAGACCTCCCGCAGCTGCGTCTGTGGGGGAGACTCGTGCCCAGCAGTGGGACGTCTATGGGTCGCAGTGTACGAGAGTGTAAAGATGGTCATCGTAATCGAACGAAACTAGTCGGCCTATTTCCTACTTACGAGTAAATCACACGAGTAAGCCGGTAATTTCAACTGTGGACACATAAACTAACTAAAGTAAAACAACCGGGATTGTATCTGTATATTTGTTCCCTAGAGCTAAATAGAGCCATGGCGAATCACACGCTGCTAAGACGAGTGCACGATATATATAATTTTTGTTGGTGGACTTCTACTAATGGTATCAACAATTTCATACCGCTGCATCCAATCGACTCTCAAATATGATATTGCCGCATTGGATCGAAAAATAACGCGTAATGTTTCAGTGAAAGCGCGGCGAGTGATACAAGAGTGGACCTCTAAGCGACACTGTACAGTATTCGAGCGTTAAGGTATCAGTAGTGACACGTCATTGTATCCGATGCAGCGGTGTTGTCGGCAGCGGCGGCGCGGCTCGGCGTGGCCCAGCGTGGCCCAGCGTGGCCCGGGCAGCGCCTAGCCGGAGGTGGGCGAGGCGTCGGTCTCGGCGCGCGCGCTCTTGTTCTGTCGCACCATCTCCGCGCGACGCTCCTGTCGAGAATAGAGGATTAATATTAACATTAGTTAATCATTCCAGGATGGGGGGGTGTGACGTCGTTCGAGGATGGCCTATGTCCAGCGGTACTACTATCCATACTAATATTATAAATGCGAAAGTAACTCTGTCTGTCTGTCTGTCTCGCTTTCACTCCAAAACGACTGAACCGATTTAAATGAAATTTGGTACACAGATAGTCCAGAGTATGAGAAAGGACATAGGCTACTTTTTAATTGGTAAAGTGTTGTAAAGGTGGATGAAATGTTGTATGAAAGTACTGTCATTTTCAGAACTAGAATCATAAAATTTATATTTTAGGCTGTTGATTAGATATAACTAAATATGGCATTCAAAGTTTGTAAAAATGTTACTCTTAAGGATGTAAAAAAACATAGGGGATAACCCATTTACGGATTCATTACAAATTTGTGGAGATAAAGTTAACGCGATAAGAAGAATCTATTATTATTTCTAATTCCACGCGAGTGAAGTTGCGTGCGTCCACTAACTAGTTAGTTTTTAATAAGTCCTGAAATATCTAAAGATAAATAAATATCATGGACATCCTCACACAAATTAGATAGAGCCAGGGCTATGGGTGTCAGAGACTGACATACGTACACCGATATTTTTAAATATATACTTTCAACAAACAAGTGAATGTTTGTCCTGAGTGGTATTCGAACCCACGACCCGTGACGCAGAATGCAGGGTCACCACCGATTCCGCTTACGGGTCAGTCTCAAGATAAAGTGATCGTCGTCGCAAGCCCGCCAAAGCCTCCACATGAGCACGAGTTAAACAGGTGCCAAACACAACTCGACCCACCTCCTTCTTAAGAAAGTCTAATTTCCTCTGCATCTCCTTCTCCCTGTTGATCTCCGCCGCTGTCAGCTTCGTCTCGATGTCTTTCGTTATCTCTTCCACCTTGGCCGAGATCGCCGAGCGCGCCTCCAACAGCTTAATGTTCTAATTCATGATTTAAAAAAAAAATCAATAAAAAATAAAAAATATAAAAACAAAAATGTAACATTAAGAATGATAAAAGAAATGAACTAAACATTTTTCATTGAGGTTGATTGATTTACTATCTATAATTTTCATTAATATAGGTACGATAATCTAAAAAAATATATGAAATAAAACATGAAAACTAAATACATGCATCAAAAGAAAGAGAACTGAAATTGTAGATAACTATGACCTTGCAACACTACTACTCGTCAGTACCATACTCACACTCAGTATTGCAGCTGCGAGAGAGAGAGGCGTGCCAGAGAGAGAGAGAGAGAGAGAAATGTGTGCGAGGGTGAGGGAGGTTTTCGAAAAGCTAACGTACGAACGGGAAGAATGAATTACAAGTGACAGAAATGGGGACATGGCAGAGGGAGAAAGGTGTGTAAGAGCGAGACTCACGTGGTTGCGCAGCTTCTCCTTCTGCTCGGCCTCGAGCTGCAGGCGGCGGTCGGCGGCCTGCTGCAGCTTCTCCTGGATGGCGCTCTCCAGCTGCTGGAAGCGCTCCTGGTTGCCCGCGCGCACCTTGCGCACTTGCTCCTCCTGGAATGTTCCACAAGGATACATGCGTTACATAATAATTCACTAGGATAGACATCCTCTAGAGTATTTCCATTCCATGCCATTGTGAAAATGATTTAGTGTTAACAAATAAACAAATGAAGTCCAAGATATGATAAAGAAAGCTAGAGTCAATTTTCGTAACGCCACCACGCGAGAAGAGAGTACCTGCCTGTGAATGAAGCGTGGGCAAACCGTAAACGCCATTTCTCTTGGCCCTAAACAACGTCATGAAACAGAGTCTCAAAACTACCGTTATATAATATAAATAAGCTACAAATAAGCACGGGTCTCCCCCACAGACACAGGAGCTCTAGAGCAGAGCGTAGTCCACCACGCTGCTCCAACGCGGATTGTTGGATGGGTTAGTGGCGACATGTCAAATCAGTGTCGAAATGTCAAGCAATCCGAAAGTCTTAGACAAGTCTGGACCGACGGCTTAACATGCCCTCCGAAGCACGGTAGCGTCCATGAAATTTCCAACTATCGATCACCCATCCACAAACGGATCTACAGGGTGTATAAAAGGTGCTAACGTGTTCGCGCAGCCGCTCGAGCATCTTCTTGATGTTCTCGTCGCGCTTGTCCGCCGCGGTGGTCATCTTGTCCTCGATCGCCTTGTACACCTCCGCCGTCTGCTGCTCCAGGGTCAGTCTGCAACACGACACTCCATTAGCATACCTCAATAGGTATTCATCCATACAATCGGTCCCAGACAGAAATGTTTTCCTCCTCATCTAGGCAATTGCTCCATGGGTAAACCCCATCGGTGACTTCTCTGCTGCTGAGCGTGGCAGCCAGTCGGAGATCCAGCGGCATACGCGCGTGGAACTGCTATTCGTTAGTAGCTAATTATCCCCTGATATTCGGGGGAAAGAAGGTCAAACTCCTCCAACGACTCCAGCCTACAGTCGCGCGCTTTTATCCCGTTCCGCCCTGCTCGTGTGAGATCTCACAGGGTGAGGGTCAGTCGACCCTTTCACACGTCTAGACTGGCGAAAAGGGAAGTAATCATACCGACCTACCAAACACTCGTTAGGTACTAGCAGTTCGAGTGTCACATTTAAGCGACGCATTATAGTAACAAAATGGAACTGGCTAGCTAAAAGATACTACAAAAATAAAAATCTGCACGGATGCTCTCTGATTAATATTCTCAAAATGGAAATGCCACCTCGTAGCTTTGTTGGGTAAATTTTGCTTTACGCCTTCTCATTGCAAATCCCAAAATACTCTCTGCCCCTACTCTATTCTTAGACACTTGAGTCACGTTCATTTATTGACAACCACCTACACCTCTTCCGATTTTATCATTCCTCTAGTCCTGCCAACATAATTCAGAGCACCTAGTATCCAGACAGCAAAAAACTACATCAACGATCTCCTTAATACGTCTAGGCACTCAACACGTACTGCCAACCTCAGCATCGTCCCGTGAATGGGGCTCGTTATCTGCCGGGTCATCAACCCTCGAAACTACGAAACGCCTCCATTCTCCTCCGACTCTACACATGACGTATGCCAGTACATACACGCTGCACCTCCTTTGTGCACAACCCGGTCAAGAGGCAAACGATTGCTAAGACTAATGACCCGACTCCACCGAGATTTATCTTCATCGCTGTCTATTAATATGCAGATTACAGTCTCGGCTGACTTGTTACTCGTGTGCGTTGACACGATTTTTTAACATGCAACGTAAATATCGGACTGCTTTTAAGTTTAACATGTGGAAAATGCTATCATGCTTAGGTAACTCCGCTTTTGCTACTTTTTCATTTGGAGTTGTTACAGCTATTGTCAGAAGGATTAGGATACATTTGTAATTTCTTTAAGTATTCTACAATATTTAACATTTTTATGAGCAAAAAGTATTATTTTTCAATTAAATTTCAACGTAAGTACTTTTTCTAGAATATTCTATTACAAAATCTGTATCAGCTCGATGTTTACATAGCGTAGTTACCATGTCTAGAAAAATAACTTTTTCATAGGATTTACCCTTGCAGTGGAATTATAATTGTGTTGGTAAGATGAAGTGGTTATTTCAAAACCGCCTCAATACCTCAATTACACAGTTAAATCTGAATGCCACCATGAGCTCGGCAATATTATGTGTCACGAGAAAAATCCATCTTGCGTCAGTCTACCCAATATACCTGGTCTTCGAAATCCGGAGGGGATAGGTGCGCATGGGTTATCAGTGCGGGGGACATACTACGGCTGGCGAAACAATCAGCGCATACGACTGACAACCGACTCGCCGCGCAGGCGACAGATACCTTAATTCCAACTTCTGCGCATTCAAGTTTAGAGTTAGACGTTAATGCCGATCCGTATACTTCTGCAAAAAGCATACCTGGTCTTCTCGACGCCCTCGAGGTGGTCCTTGAGGCGCGCGCGCAGCTCGTTGATGTACGCCTCGCGCTTCTCCTCATGCGAGTCCATCTTAGCGTCCAGTGCCTCCTTGGTGGTCGATATGAAGTTGTTCGTCTGCTCGCTGCGAATGCGCGACGCCTCCTCGATCTTGGCCATCTTCTGCGCGATCGCCGCCATCCGACTGGCTTCCAAGGTCTGTAACAAAGTCAAAATTATGCAAATTGCTTCTGGCTTATCATCAAAGAATTTTATAGAAATCACTGTCGCAATCTTGACTTTAATGTTGTGATGATTCTAGGATATCAAGGATAGTGAACGCCTGCCGCGAGGCTGAGCGGATAACTAATATTTCTTAGGCACAGGATCGCGATATTAAATCTACTGTCAACGTACACGTCTCCTCTCCTCGGCAGCCTTCAGCTTCTCCTGGATCTCCTCGACGGAAGGAGTCTTCTCGAGCGAGTCTTGGCGGCGCGGCGCCGGCACGCCCACGGGCTCCGCGAGGATCACCTCGTACGCCAGTCCGCCCTTCGACATCTCCTGGCAGCGGATTTCGGTAGCTGTGGATACAATGTTAATTAGCTAGGGTGGTTAAACTGAAGTTTCTCGTGAGGACGAAAATACAACATTTCCTTGTAGCAGAATTCGGCAGCCGTAAACCTCATAAGGGTCAAAATATGACCCTGCTAGGTGTTTCGGAAGCTGATTGGGTTCACTTTAGTAGATATCAGGAAGTGTCCTGAAACGTTGTTGCAGATACAATTGCGGCGATGGAGAGCAAATATGCTAAAAAATCCTTACAGACGTGAATATTGTATTCTTCTACAATAACAAAATCAGGAAGAAACGGCTACGATTGAAGAGGTAACAGCCGCTACTCTAGCCACAACGATTCCCCTTAAATGAAAATGACTGTCGCTGTAATTAAATCGTTTAACTCAATTTGCCACGAGAACGCCTTAAACACATTTTAACGGTCCGAATCCGGCACAATGGCACAATGGACGGGCAAGGCGCGGGGGGCATGAGATCTACAATGGCAATAAAAGGTGAAAACAATATTTGCCCGACACCATTAAGTTTAATTAGCGGTGGGATCCTCAGGGAATAATGGGTGGAAAAAAGCCTGGCGCCGCCTATTGTTCCCGTAGATTCATATCTTTAATGAGGCAGGCCTAGTCACAGTCCGCGCTGCGTACTTTTGAGAAAAAGCAATGTTAGTGACATTTTCGTCTTCATTTCTTTATTAAATTAGTATTTCAAATGTCCATTAATTTTATTGTCCTGAATTTTCGAGGATTTCGACCAAAGGTTTAGACCCGACCACCTTTTCAGTGGTGATGGAGAACAGATTAAGCCTTAGTTAAACATTTTTTTTAATGGATATAATATGGATGGATAAGCGGATGGCTGGTGTTGCATTCGCTGCCACCCATGACAACTGTGACTGACTTGAGCAAGACTTAAATAGGGATTGAGCTGAGAGTTCGTTAGAGGGTATGAGGACTGGGGATTGTTGGTGATAGTTAGTCCTGTTATTTGGCAATTGTCCAGTTAGTAATTGTTAATAAGAATCTTGTTCCAAATCAGTCACAGATGTGTTGCTACCCTTGAGGAAATGGTCGTAGATATCGTGGCGGGCGGTGGTCCTGTCCCGGGTGTACTATATATGAAACAAAATAGGTTTCATATAAAACCTATTTGGTTCCATAAAAGCTCTAATAATTACATGGAAATAATAAAGATGGTACAAACTTCCTGTATTCTGTATTATGTGCACCCGACAGCTTTAAACGTACGGTTTGACAGATATATCTTACGCCACGTGCATCCTTAGATAGGATTGTGCAGAACAAAAATAGAAGTGATTCAAGATTCATATCACTCATGTGCGTCCCTAAATCACATAAATCGTTTCATTTATAGCGATCATGTAGTTAACTAGTAGGACACCGTTGAGATCTTATACTTATACCCTACTTCAGCCTAGTGATGTGTCTCTGTCTGCGGACGAGCAGTAAATCTAGATAAACCAGCAATTAACCAGACACACATAGATAGATCTGATGCAATGCTCCTGTATGTCTCAATTTGGCACGAATTATTAGGCTGCCTATCTAGAAAGTGTATTGTTATTATCATAATGGTTAACTAAGTAGGTTACATAGCTTATTTGTTCGGTCTCGCTTAGCAATCAAATATTAGACCAACTACTATAAGATTTTGTGTTAGTTATATTAGACCAACTACTATAAGATTTTGTGTTAGTTTGGTATACGGTTATTTAGCTATGATACTTCCTGCTGCAGACGATCTTTTTCCTTTCTTGAAGACGAATTTTCCGCCTTATATATGACCCGAAACACCAACAATATCGTTCTTCAATTTGAAGTTACTTTCAGGTGATTTACGTGTACGATTCCCAAGGTCGGCCATTAGTCCCCGCTTCCCGACGCGAGTTATTGCAAGGGCGCCGGCGAGGGGTTGAGTCATCGCAACACCCACTGCACTCACCTGTCCTACCCCCATACATACGTTATTGTCCCCAACTTATACTCAGACAATTTTCCGAGGAACGCCAAATAGACCGAACGAAATGAGTTCTAAAACAAACATAAGTGCTATTGCTTCTTTGTCTGGCTGAAAGGTATTTGTGTTCGACAAAATATTTTACGACCGCCCGAGAGGAGGGGAAATGTGTTCTTATACGACTAAATGAAAAGCATATTCGGCGAGTACCGCTGAGCAAAACATAAAATACATCTACTTGTACGTGCAAACGAAGCTTACTCTTACTTACTGATAAATTTGACTTTTTTGGGCTGCTTAGTTCTGGGTTTGCCGACAGGTTTCTTCGCCGGTGCTGACCGCCGATGTGCTAGAGGACAAATTTCGTTAAGAGAAGCGGACTTGGCTTCACTCGCTTTTCAGGAGAATATAGCTCAATGACTCTTGTTGACTCTTCATATTCATAAAACTTATGCCTCTTTACTTACTCCGCTCGCGAAAGGGTACGCTCCAGCTAACAATTTGCCGAGTGTTTACAATTTGCAACCGCAACCACAAAATACTAACACAATTT
Source organism: Carterocephalus mandan (assembly GCA_018250895.1). Lineage (NCBI taxonomy): Eukaryota > Metazoa > Arthropoda > Insecta > Lepidoptera > Hesperiidae > Carterocephalus > Carterocephalus mandan. Next base: position 9,871 of record DWTT01000059.1, on the reverse strand, counting down.
CAAAATGAAATAGCCCGTAAATACACGGCGCAGTTAGTTACGAAGGGAGACTTGAGGAGATATAATGTTAATTAAGTTTAAATTAAACTCGTGGTTTAAGATAATGTTTGTTTAAATTTACACCTCCTTGCGCGATTTCATTCCAATGTATGTAACGACGCCTTTAATGTAATAAAATACGATAAGAAGGTCAATTTCGTACGAAATTAGCTGTTAGAAATGGGGAGCAAAAGTTGCCACATAAAATAAATTCCAGCGAGGGAGTCGGCTTTCGCTTGGAGCTCAAAACAGCGATCACAATTCTAACAACGCAGAAATCGACCGCGGACAGGCATTTGACTCGCAATCAACATATTTCCCCCACAGATGGGAGCACTGGGGACAATAGAAAAGCTATTACTGTCGATTCGGTCAAGCCAATACTTATTCGAAGAGAAGTTAATGAAAGGGGTGTCGCGTGACTGGTGATATCGATCGTGTGGTATGAGGAGTGGTCGCATTACCTGCCATACATTGTACGATAGAACCGATTATTAAGATTTAAGGAGAGATAGCGTTTCAATGTCCTTGTTTATTTGTATTTATTACAAAACATAAAATAAAATTAAAAATGAATTATAATTTCAGTTTATAACATTGACCAATGCTAGGTTGTGCATGTGGTGAAAGGCATTTAAACAAAATAGGACGATCTTCCAAAATCAAATATTAATGTCTTATGCAAACTGAAACATAAATATCACTTGGGGCTTGTTAAGGGAACCAAATAAGATCGCGGCGAAAGTAAATAAATCGTTATTTGGTAGACGGCTTAGGTATACGTACAGCGCGAGCGGTCCGTGCGGGGCAATAGTTGTGAAGTAATAAGGCGACGGCACGACAACCCAAGATGAGAGGCCGGTACGTGAGGGGAATCGCCGAGAGGAGGAAATTTCCCCGCAAATATAGATAATCCCTTCGGCGACACTAAGTCCCGGTTTACACCGTAGACGATCTTGAGACGGGCATCGAGAGGGCGACAATCACAACTTATGAACATTATACAAACTTGAACACTTTATAATTTGTTGTAATAAATGTGTATACCCACCCTTCAGTGATGATGACACTATTATCGATAATATAACTTCTTTGATATCGTTCAATATAATACTGAATAACGGAGACGGCAGAAATTTAATAAACTTAAATTAGATGTAGAAATAGGATTAGTAATCTGACTACAACCGTCCACCGCAAAGCTTACAACGCGAGCAAAACAATGCAGTAGAAACCAACTTACGTCACAATCTAAGGCATACCCCGCTCGTGCGGTCTTGCGGCTTAGGCCAAGGACCCGCTAATCCTAGATCACATAGATGCCAAGCCGACTTTAAACAAATACGCTGACCACACATCGTTAACGCTACATTATTGGCTTCACAATCCCATCACCTTTATGTAAATTTATTCGAATAGCCAAGTCTGTTGTACAAGTTATACGGGGGAGCTTTAACTTTTGAGGACACGATTTTTTAGCATAAATGAGAAAAGTTTTTAATGTTTCATGCTGACACCAAACTGATAGGCTAATAATAAGCGAATCGTGTCCGGACAAGAATAATAAGGGAAACTCGTGTCCGGGCCCCATTTCATTTGATTGAAAAGTTTGTTAATATATTTATAGATCGGGGTTTTGACAATGTAATAGAAGGGCATGAACATAAACAAAACATTGTGGAGCAATGTTGGCAAATAAAACAATCCACGGAAAAAGAAAATGTTTAATGCAGTAGTGAAGGGAGGCCGCCCACCAACCCCTCTGGAGCCACACGACACGACATGAAAACTGATAATATATTTAAACCTGGCTTTAAAACTCGCGAGGGTGAGCGGTAAGCAAATTTACAACCATTGGGAATACCAATGCATGGATGAGTGTTTTCGAATGTAACTCTATGAAGGGTATTGTGAATTGCTTTATAAATGCAGAAAAAAAGTTAAGGTAAGAAGAAGAGGTGCTGAAAGTCTCACTCAATTGAAAGTATCATAGAAGAATAGTAAGGCAAGATAGAATAACAAAATATCCAGTTGGGCAATGAACAGGCGTTGCGAAAGACTAAAAATTAAGATAGGTTCTCGACTGAAATAAACCTTGATGGTTGTCAATGGATGAAATAACCCAAGTATATTTTCATACGTTAGTTTAAAGCCGGGATTATCTTGGCTGAAAGACAAGTTTCGGTCGTAAACAGTTCTTAAGTACGTAGAAGTTCGTGAGGCACGCGAGGTGCGGACCCGCAATGCATCACTGTGACATCGCTGAGGTATTCGACTATTCGGTTCTGACCTCAGATGAAAAGATTTGCGACGTAGCGATATTTCCTACTTAAAAAAAAAATTAGATATATAAAGAAGAAATATAAAACATCATCATCATAAGCCCTTTCAGGTCCAATGCTGGACAGGCCTCTCATAAACGACACCACTCCGACCGGTACTGGGACTTCTGAATCCAGCGGTAAAAAACATAATGCCTCAAAATGTTATACAACGAAAAGTGACTCATACTGAGAAATGAAAGTACTAAAAATTAATGTGTAACGTAATTGTAAATGAAGTGTACCATAGTTTTCGATGATTATGATTAAATAAAACCTGAACTGTTGTAATTAAGAACTAAATAATTTTAGCAGTTCATGAATCGTATAACGTTAAAAGTAATCCAATTAGGCAAATAATCCCCCTGAACATAAACAAATCATGGGCATGATAGCTCAACGGTAATACTGAACCGAAAACTCGTGTCACACTCGGTGAGATCAAAAGGGGTGCTAATTGTAGAGTCAATTAAATTCATTGTTATACTCACACCCTCGGCGATTATGTCATCACCAACCCCAAAACATCTCGCAATGGGGATGTTAACAGTTTAAACACAAATACCGCAATCTTATGTAAATGCTTGCCAATCATTATAGCTATTTGCAGGTAGCCGTAAGGACTTAATTACTGTAAACAATAAGGCAATTTCAAACCCTCATAAGCTAGTGTGGATGAAGTACGTAATATTTCCGAAAGAATGAAATATAAATGATGCACGAGGAGAATTAATAAGGAAGGGCTTATAGATAACGTGCTAATTAACGGCGTTAAAACAATCACCATGTTGCGTAAAATATCATATATGTAAATTATAAAATGAATAACTGTGACGATATAACCAGTATTTCACATTATGCGGAGTCCTCAATGAGGTTTCCCAAAGGTGGGACGCATAGATGAGTGATGGAAATATTAGTCATTTGAAGTCTATCACACCTCAAAATGGTGGCCACATGTGGTGTATGTACGGTACAAAATGGTTGACATTATGCAGAAATGTTTCAACAATAACGATGCACACACACTACTTGTGCCGGTCGGCTCGCATGTTGCCAAAGCACACTGAAGCTATTTGAATATCCCACACTAATTTGAATATCTGCTGTCAAAGAGAAATTCAAATTAACATTTGAAAACCACGTATAAGAAGCATAGCAGACTTTCGAAAACTATAGATGCAACCATTGAGATTTTTAAATTGATGCTAATGTATCTGTCATATGCTGCATCAATCTGCAATGGAGCAGCGTGGTAGAATATGCTCTAGACCACCCTCAGCTGTGGCTGTGGGCCTCTGCCCATGCCCAAAAGTGGGACTACTGCAGACAATAGCTATCTGTCAACAATTAATTGGACATTAAAACAAGACAAGAAAACTATAAAAGTGACGGTAATCTGAGAAAACACTGGAAGTCCGCATTAGTTATACGAGTTTTTCTAGTTGCTTTCGGTTTTTGATTATTTTTACAAACCTATTCACGAATGATGATATCACCAATCCCAATAGAGATTCAGAAAACTTTGAAGCCGGCTTTTCGCGATACGCCGGTAGGCTACGCCTCGACGCGGCGACGCGACACGGCGCTAAGCCGCTTTTCGCATTCACATGGATTATAGTATCAGGTGAGGCTAAAGAGGCTCAGACACCCTTTTTATTGCACCCTTGTACTTTTGCGACCTTAAGCACTTATGGTACTTCATTAGGCTATGAATAAAAGCACGTGAAAACTTTTGCAAGCGATTGGAGTCTTGAAATAATAATACCTTAAACTTTCAAATTCCAGGTTTTTCAAATTCAATCAGTTACCCTCTGAAATAAATTCAATGTTACCAAAATACTATGAACCAAGTCAAAGAGCTATTTTCCCATTGAAAAGCGTTTCAGCAAAGCCGGTAGGTTCTTAAGTATTTGACAGGAACTTCGGTGAAAGGATCCTTCGAACCTGCTGGCAGCACGGGCGCGCGGCATGAGTGACAGAAGCACTGCATCACCGAGTCACGAACGAGTCCTATCAGCATGGTGATGGTTTCAAATTGACTATCTAACGTGTGACGGAGTCGCGTCGCGGCGCGGGCGTTCAGCGCGACTCTCGCCCGGAAACTGAAGCATGCCGGGGGGAGGGCTGCCGGTCGATACTCGCCTCCCGTACCCCGCCACCCCCTTCCTGCAGACCCTCCCTCGGCCAACCCTTGCGCGCTACCGTCTCCAACTTGATAGCCTGCACAAGAAAATAAGCCTACCAAATGGAAAAATAATGTCACCCGTGAGGTCTGTTTCTCGTAACGATGCCCCCTATTCATATGGAAGCCTAAATGGCCAGCTATAATATTTTAAATTCGCATTTAACATCAAATACTGAGATGAGGTGAAAAATACTGTTAAATTAGGAGAACTAGAGCGATTTAATGGTCGTTATAAACAATTTGTTTCGCTGAAAGGTGATAGTCAAAACACCTAGATACAAAATGGAGGTCAAAAAGACGGAGCCATAGGAAGACAAAATAATTGAAGCCAGACTCAGGTCTCGGCGGGTTCCTCACTCATAAAAACGTCGAGCTGTCGGAGGGCGGGCGCAGGGAGTGCGCGAGGGGGCGCCATGCGGCGGTTCCGCCGCCGTCTCGGCGCCGCCACCCGCAGCCAATTAACAGCCGGCAACGCCACGCGAAATTTGTTTCGCCACTCAAATTGCTTCCGATTGATTTCTCCTGCCCTAGACCCACCATTATCGGATCCGCTAACACCTCTAATATGCAAATCTTTACGAAATCCAGTGAGCTCGATACTCACAGAAATATTAGGTACAGGAATGCCGACTAAAGAACGGGCTCCGTAACTACTGGCTCTCTTCTCTTAAAAGGCTTCGTCGGAGATCAGTTGGAGCTGGGAGACGTCATAGATGAGACTGCAGCGGCGATAGTGTCGTAACCTCGTGCACCGGTAACATCGGCTGCCGTGATGCGGCGGATCGATTCCGGGCAACAACCTCGAGACCGCGTCCCCTGCGGTAATAACTGGGAATTCCTGGAGTGAGCCGTGTTCGGCCGATGCAAACGCAGACCCAGCACTCGTGGAAATACCGTTCTCGGCGTCCGCCAGACGGGCGGGGGTAAGTCGTTTTACGTCCTTTCCTAAGGTGCACGCCGCATAAGGCAATACCTGTGTGTGTATTGACAAATATGCTGAATACAGCACTAGCAAAGCTTTCGGAGCTTTATATCACACTAAATTAATTCATATGACATTATAGAAGACACCGTACACATTTGGTCACTGATACGATTGATCCATTTCTAAATGGCGGCTGGATTTGTAATACTTTAATTGAGAATATTTTTCGTGGACCAATGTGAAAGAGTCTATTAATATTTACCTTGTATTTAAGTTATATATAAATTAAGGATAAAGCAAAGTTAAACAATTAAGGGCAACTCCATCAAGAGGACATGAATTGCTCACCCCACCGCATGTCCGCACTCCATAGATCATATCGCCGGATGATAAATTATTCTGTCTAATAGAACCCTAATAGCAAGTCTTTTACTGAGTAGAGCAGTAAAAGGATATTTTTTTTGGGTTTCGAAAAATAATCTATTATGTGACGAATAAGTTTTGAAAACAACCTACATATTTTATTGCACATCATAATCTTTTAAAATTAAGTTCCATAATTATCTTGTATTGGAACTTAGAGTACCTAAAATTTAAAGATGGGTAACAAAACTCGAGTGTAGACCACCGTCACTTAAATTTATGACCAGGTGGACCTGATGAAAACAGTGAGAAGCCGTTGGTTCTGAGAGCACAGGTTCGGGAGTGAAATCTTAATAATAAAACTTTAGGTAAGTTTAAAGAATTTCCTTTGGGACTGGTTAAATAATTAAGGAAACAAATTTTTATAGTCCAAAAAGGAAAACAAGTAACTACGGAGAACTTTTGCACCCGCTGGCGCCCAACGTGGGGCTTCGAAATTAATAACTTCATCACAGCCGCATGTTTCATTAGCGCTATAAAGGCAGAACTCTAAAATAATCGGAGCGGAAATTTGCTTGCATGAGATTTTTAGCTTTGTCACTGTGGGCAAGCAAAGTTTATACATAAATTATATTATAAATACTTAAGGATAAGATATTAGATTTATTTGTATATTCTGAATGATTACTTAACACAAGTGTAATTAATGGAGCGACATTTAGCCACGAATAAAAATACCCGATTTTAAGTTTAGGTACCTACCAAATATTCAGAAAAATCTTTATTTTATATGTTTTGCACTTTTTATATGCAAATTAATGCAAAAACAAGAGATATTACTTCATAAGTTACTCTAAGTTCTTCTGCATACCATTTTGTATATCTTCGTCTCTTTCCCGAGACCGGCAACAAGTTGAGTCACGTGCGGGCCGGATTTGGCTGAGAATATAAAGAAGCGGCGCGCGTCCGCCAGCGACGGCCGTATCGATTTTGCCTTGTTTCGAGCTTTGTTTAAACATCTAGTCCACACCAGACACATTATGTCATACAGTCATATGTGATTCATATAACATTGATACAAATCACATTTTTATTTTTGCGATTTGTTCAATAATTGTCAGCACAAAAGCGATCAAATCTACCTTCATTAAAAACTAATTTTCCAAACTAAAGAAATAATACCCAGAGGCTTCATTTCACAAACCTAAGTGCCTGAATAATTCAGTGGCAAGAAAATTACATCACATTGTGTCGACGCCGCCGTCGCTGATGTCAATTGCAAAATAGGGTTCACTCCCCAGGCCAAGTCGAGTGTTTGTGTAGAGCAACCACTTCTGTTAGTTTGTCGGTGATGCTAGGTCAAGTTGGTGCTTGCGGCCGGATCCTGGAGCTATTTATATACAAAATTTACTTTACCTAACTCTAGGTAGTTTAGTAAGGAAAATGATTTTATAGATTTTAACCCTAACAGACCAGGAGACGGGTCACGAGATGGTAGGATGTCGCCTATGACAAGAAAGGGATTAGCGTCGCTGGCGCAGAAGCAGAGTTACTTGCGTGAAGAACCATGCCATATGCTAAACGACAAATAATTAAACAGAAGAAATTTTACTCTACAGTTGGAATGGAATAGATAAAAAATAAATAATAAATATAAATAAGTAATAAGTACGAGTGAAGTTAAATAAAAGCTTTTAATAATAAATACAAGAGTTTTTAAACAAAATGCTGTTATCGTGTTTAAATAATATTTATAGTTTTGTTTTATTTGTATTCCATAGGCTTAAGTAAATTTTGTTTTCTGTTTTTCTCTATATGTCTTATTTAAGCTGTATAACTGTATGATCTTATGTATCTTTTTGTGATTTGTACAAATAAATAATTCATTCATTCAATGGTGATTAAACCCGAATATTCCACCAAGCTAGAGAAGGAATAGTAATTGAAATTTCACCAGTGTCAACTTTGAAGCAATTGAGCCAAAATATTCATTTAAGAAATATTTTTTTTAAACATAAAAATAAAAATCAATTCATACTTCCAAATTCTTTGATATCATCATTATTTTTTGGTCTCCAGTCTGAATTTTAGATATTATGTATTTTATAAATATTAGGTATTATGTATTTTATTCTACAGAACCCCCTACGTCTGGAACATTGCCCACATGGCAGGTTTTATTTTGATTTACTTCTCATAGCCGTCACGTCCGAAGACAGAGGCTGGCAAGTTGAAGCGTAATAAGCCTTCAAAGTTTTCTCGTTAGATAGGAATATTAATAATTCAAGTCACACGATGTCATTCCATTTTATTTTATCACAGGGACGATATTTTCTTGGGAAACGACCAGGTGGCAGTGATTGGCAATTTTGGGGGATTTTGTGTTCAACAGGTAAAATTAAATCAGACTAAGTAATGAGGTCTTTTACATAAAAGACTTCCACTCTGGTTCAACGTTAAATGATTCAGATTTATGATCTGATAAAAAGGTTTATGCTAAATGTTCCAAATGATTGTCTATGATATAATTCGCACCATCATCGGACCAAGCAAACTTATTCATTAATTTCCTATTATATTGTAATCCTATATCCGTACACTGCAAATGGAAATCGTTTACCAATAACTAACAGTGCTCATGCTGCTATCACAGCCCCATTTATCGCAATCGATCAGACCAACTCAGACTTTAGTCCTACCCGAACTGAGTCTAGATTCGCGTGCGTTGTTTTTCGATCGGAGTCTAACCTTTTCGTCGCCCTGTCTGCCGGAGCCCTGCCAAGTTTTGGGTGCTGTTAATTTCCAGCATGATTCACGATGTACCAGCAATTTGCCCGTCGCGTCGCGCACTAGCTTGTTTTCGGATATGAGTGCAAAAGTTTCACTCGAAACCCATTTGAACTGCTAATTTATTGCGTAGACTTTTGGAATTGAAATATTTTTTACATATGGACTTATGATGAAAATGAGACGAGATAAATGGATGGAATACTTCTCTTTAATAATATAAAAATACCACGTACCCTTTCTAAACATGAAAAAGAACTTAATTTTACCTCCATAACGCTTTCAAACTGTTAGCATTATAATGCGATCCCTTTTTTCCTTTGGCATGTGTGTAAAGAGGTGAATTTCCACAAACACTTTCAAGTCACCCACCCTAATCGTTAGGTCGCTAAACTTCTTTATTTGAGGGTGAAGTGTTAACAGGTCGGTTATTTTAGGTGCGATTTGATCTTTATTGAAATATTAAATACATACTTATCTTGCTTACAATTACTCAATTACTAAAATGAAAACTTTTTCAATTAACGAATATAAAGTATTGTATTTCAGATTCATTTTCTAGAGAACTTTAAAACTCTTGTAATGAAAGCTGGTGACCTGTGACTTCTAGTAACTACCTAATTTAAAACGTGTTAAGTTCAGTCGACCGGAACATTTTAATTAAGTTGCTAGCCAAGCAAGGCTTTGCTAATGCTCACTAAAACGATAAAATTGAGAAAGAGGGACTAGCAAGTTCAAAATCGGCAATATTGGGAATTGGGTCGAGGAAAATTATAATTACAATGTCAACCTAAAAGTAAAAGGTTCGAGTCTTTGTAGTCGGATTCATGCGGGCACTAAAATTATCTTATTCGACACAATCGCTTTCATAACAAAAAAAAAAAAACCATAAATTCAAACGTAAACGTCAAAGCTGTCGAAAAAGTTCCCTAAACGATAACGCAACAAAAAGTCACACTCGCATTTTTTGTTTCCCAAACAATCCGGTCCAATCCTTACCAAAACTCCATGCAAATATGCATTTTAACGCAAACTTGAAAGTATAGTAAATCCGTAAAAAATCAAATACTTGGGCTAGTGGTCCACACTACATTTGCAAGATTGCATTTCATAATTCAATTACAATAGCTACAACGTCGACTCCAAGATTACAGTTTTTCCTCAATTTTTTCATCTTCATCATCATCATCATCACAACCCATTCTTTGTCCCGCTGTTGGGCTTGGGTCTCCTCTCAGAATTATTGGA
>DWTT01000058.1:0-25471 GCA_018250895.1 Carterocephalus mandan | reverse complement strand
AGACATAACAATAGTTTCGTTTACACCTAGTAATATTATATAGCCTATGTCACTCAGTGAAGATGCATGCTTTCTAATGGTGAAAGATTTTTTTAAATCGGTCCAGTAGTTTTTGTGTGAAAACATAACAAACAAATGTTTCCTCTTTATAATATTAGTGTATCAAGAGTACCGCGAGATCTAAGAGTACAGGCTCATCTCAAGTCGTCTCAAGTGCCACCAGCTCTGCGGTCCACTTTCACTCGCGCTAACAGGCACAAGGTTGCCACCAGAACACCAGCCACAATGGACCGATCTGACGTGATTTATGACTCCCAGCTCAACTAAGAGCCCGTTCACACACACATATAACCAGATAACACATTAGTAAACCATAACACAACATAACACAATATCACGCCTGTCTTCCCCAAAGGGGTAGTCAAAAATGTGTGATCACACAATTTTCCTTTATGTTGTTTACGTCCTATGTAATTAGTTGTCCCATCGTGGGTATACGAGAAATAAGTTTCATCGGTGGTCCCATGAGTGGGACAAATCAGTTTGTCCATGAGAAAACAGCGGTCATGCAGCAATCGAAACTCTGAGCTAACTGCTGGGAATTTCAAGTTAAAACCCAATAATAGATTACCCGATCCGAGGATCGAACTTCTAGTTTAGCATCACGCTTGTAAGCCCAACTAGGCATTAGTAACAGAGTCCGAATGTATTAATGTGTAAAATATCTATAGGTGTATGTTGTAGTGTGGTTCCTGTGAACTTCTGTGTTGGTTCGCCGCCAGCAACCTAATGTTGAGCACAGGTCTCCGATCCGCTAGCAATGAGGGTAAGACCATAGTTCACCGCGCTAGCGCAGTTGGCAGTTTTCACATACTTCTGAGAAAATATGTTGAACGTCTATATATCAATATATAAAGGTTTCCTGACATATAATTGCATAGAATGCACTAAAATTAGAAAAAAAAACATTGATACCAGCGAGTGAGATTTGAACCCTCTCGAGTGCAGCCTTTTTTAAAACGTATTATACGAGTATGTATGGTCAAAACCTACTGTTTTCATCCCGTCTATGTGAATGGACCCTTACGGATGAAGCGAGGCTAAAGTCTTTTGAATGGCGACCATTTGCAGATTCGCTTTTGTTTGCTTTAAGCGCAGCTTATGGACGTGGATTGATAACCTTCAACAACCTACAGTCAGCACGCTTTAATGAATCATGACCCTCAGGTCTGTTCATAATAAAAATCAACACATATCACATTGATATAAGAAGTACCCTTGTACATTCCTTTAGTATTTGATGTATTGTTGGGTGTATATAAATAATATTAAAAAATGTACAATGGAGAGCTCGGTATGCTCGGTATTTCGCTACGCGACCAAGTCATAAATGATGAAATCCGCAGACGAACAAAGCTCATCAACATATTATGCAGAGCTAGTACGTTGAAGTGGCAATGGGCAGGCCACGTCGTTCACAGGGCTGATAACTGGTGGGTAAGAAAAGTCCTCGAATGGAGACCTCGACTTGAAATAAAGGAGCACAGGGGGCCTAAACAAGTGGCAGAAACGCTAGTAGAATAGATTAACAAATGTATGGGATTGACATTCGCTATCGACTAATTAGTCGTAAGCGAATGTCAATTCCATACATTTGTTAATCTATTCTACTTCTATTCTACTAGCGTTTTGCCAATTGTCTGGGCCCCCAGGCCGCCCTTCGACAAGGTGGACGAACGACCTGAAGAATCCAGCGGGAAACCGCTGGATTCAGAAGGCACAGGACCGGTCGGAGTGGTGTCGTTTAGGAGGCCTATGTCCAACAGTGGACACTAATAATATGCCTATCACGCGGGGACCGAGCTGAGACTGTGCATTTGAAGATACTTACAAATTGCATAGAAAGTCATGAATCGACAATAATCTCGAATCATGAGCAAAACATAGATCTATTAGCAGAACCAAAAATCGAATCACTCAAATAAAATAAATATAAGTTCGTTTAATTTTCCTCCTTTGCGGCCGGTTTAACGTTAAGATCAAAGGAGGACCGGTTTTTTAACATTTTTATAGCTAGCCAAGCCATTTCACGGTAACCGCGGCTCAGCAGGCAAGCGTCATGCTCCGCGGATGTCGGTAATGTTAACCAGTTACGTGGACAAGACATTATGCAACGGCAGTCGTGAAGCGCTCAAAGCCCCAAGGCATATACAATAAGGTAATATGAAAACCGAACGTGGAAGTCCTTAAAGTTGGTGACCTATCAGGATTTTATCTCAGCGCTTTTTTGCTTCATAATTACTACAATTTAATCGATTTAAATAGCAGATTTTCAAGACAAGTGTCTTGAAAATCTGCTATGCTCTCTGCTGCTCAGCTACAGTCTACTTGTTTGTACTTACAAATCGTACAGAAAATTACTTAATCGTTACAACATGAATAATAGTAACTTGGTTTTCGTAATAAATTACTTAATAGTACTGACTTCCTCTATCGTCCGAACTAAAAAAAATATACGGTCGCCATTTACGCAGCAAATAAAAAAATATCGCTTATAAGAATCCAATGTAGGCACTTTAACCTCTTGTCTTATAACCGGCGGCAACAACAAGCGAAGCGAAGAGATAAACACTATGAATGAACACAGAGCAAAAATATTCTTCAAAATGTTCTCAAAAAGCATGAAATATTTATTTTAAACTAGCTTTCCCCGCGGCTCCGCGTTAAATCGTTTTACGTGCAGAATTACCTTTACCATCAAGGGATGGTTTAAAATTTAGTTTAGCCTTTATCAACGACAAGCTACACTAAAGATAATAATCAAAATCTAGCTTCACCCGCATTTCAAACGATCATAATCCAAGATACTCATCAATCGATTAAAAATTGATTGATAGTTAATTATTGATTAAAAATAGAACGTTTATTTAAGTGATTTTTCAGGGAAAAAAGTAGATATGAGCCTATGTCACTTTCCAGACTTTATTACTACATCCATGCAAAAATCACGTCAATCCATCAAGACAAACCAACAAACACACACTTCCCAATTTATATATTAATAAGGATAATTAATTAATTAATTACCACTTTTAATTCAAAACATAATCGATTTTCGTAACTAGTAAGACAAGAGGCAGACATAAATCGTCGGTGAATCACGATACCTCAATTCGGTCACAGCTTTTTTCCACAGACCCCCGCTGCCGCCAAGGCAGAACGAATTCTATGGACATGCCGTAACAAGACTTTATGGTTCTTAAAATCTTATGCTCTTACATGTTTTCCATTTTGAGATTCAACGGATATTGAGTAGGATTGTGACTGTGTTGCAAAGGTAATTTACTTGGCTATTTTATTTCCATTGATGCTATCGTTATTCTGTAATCCCCAGATCCATCTTATGCCAACGGATCGCCTGTGGTTGGGGCCTTAACCGCGAATTAACAACGGTCTAACAGACCACAGGGCGTTGTACCATTTTTTCATTCCGTACCGTGGAAAAAAATAATAGCTTTAGCAATGCCAGGTTGAATAGATCGTTCTTCAAAATGTGCGATTAGGTTGGAGATAATAATTACCAGGCTGTCGTGGAATTCGTTATTTGTTAGTATTGTTGTTTGTTTTGTGTTATCGGCTATATTTCTGCAATATTTGATTTGAATTTTCAGTAGTGTTGCCGTCAACCAACCAGTTGCAGTATTAACCATCTCAAGTTAAGGCGTTTTAAACCCCATTTTACGAAAAACTAGCAGATGTTAGTGTGATTTTTTTAAACGCAGTTTAGGTAAGGTATATAATGGTACTTACGTGATAAATTTTAAGCCTTTTTCAAGAACTAGTATTTTGTATACAAAAATATTTTTTCTAATCCAACTGGTAGTATCAAGAATGAAAAATAGACTAGGTACTGTGTCTCTGAATCGAAGAGCGATGATAATATATCTTCTTAAAGTCTGCACCGAATGCACCAACATCAACACAGACTATCTATTTTTCAGGGGTACCAATTGTCATAACGCAAAACAGGCAGTGAACCACTAAATAATTTATTAATGATTTATTAAGTATAATGATATCTCAATGTAGGCTCTCAAAAATTGGGATCCCAATGAGATCATTGTTGTTAAAAATATGATATACCTCATTAGTAACACCATGGAACTCATTAAGGTAATTTTATCCTCAAGTTTTTACCTCGTAAACAGCAAAAAGCTTGTAAAAGATAGACCATCGATCAATGTTGGATTTAAAACGGGACATGACGTTCTTTCTGCTTTAACGCCAAAGATTGCCACGGTGGATAAGGTATTAAGGAGGTGGTTTTACAGATTAATAAATAGGGGTGTAAACAGCGAACTGAAAAGAAGAACTATCAGAAGTAAGTACTCGTATCAGAGACGTATGGTTGTTCAGTGATAAAGAAAGTCCGTAATGGATTTCCATTACTGCCCTTGATGCCAATGAAGATTTTAGCGTCAAAAAATTGTAGCGTCCATAGCCCAATGGCAAGACGACGGGCGTGGTCGGTTTGTGGATGGGTGACCGCTAGTGGCAAAATTTCATGGACGCTACCGTGCTTCGGAGGGCACGTTAAGCAGTCGGTCCCGGTTGTTTTCAATGGCGGAAACAGTCGCTAAGTCTTGTCGCAAACCTTTGGGTGGTTTGAGAACATTCGACACCACTAACCCCTCCACAAATCCGCATTGGAGCAGTACGGTGGAGTATGCTCTAGACTAGACCGCAGCTATGTCTGTGGAGTCCCGTGCCCAGCAGTGGGACGTCTACGGGTCGCAGCTAGGAAAAATGATACTAATCATAATGCAATGATAAGTATTCTAACTCACTCAATTCAGTGTCACAGTCGGCGTACTCGTGGTTGCAGTCGACGGTGTAAGCTGCGGCGCGGCACGCCAACAATGCCAACGCGCACAGCGCCAGCGCGCGCGTGCCTCGCGCCATCACCGCTTCGCCATCTGCTGGTGGAAATGGGAATTAGGGAGTGTGACGTAATAACAAGGCCCCCGCAGTAAGAGATTCATCAAGATCGCAGATGCTTCAAGACACACCCAACGTATCCAGGAGTGGCTAAGATAGAAATGGGAATTAGGGAGTGTGACGTAATAACAAGCCCTCGCAGTAAGAGATTCATCAAGATCGCACACCCAATGGATCCAGGAGAGGTGCTCGGAGCACCCCACTAGTTTACACGTAAAACATATAGCAATATGCATATAAGAAACTTATTCCTCGGTACACTCAGTTTTAAGTAAAACCTATTCGCTATCATAAAACTCGGTTAGTAATATAATATAACCACACTAGTGTTATTTTTGAAACGCTCGCCAGGCATCGAGCAGTTGATTACGAATTACTTATTCTATAGAAGCAATTTCGTACTTCTTAGTATATCGGTTGCGCCGCTATACGATGGTTTGGGACCGCGTTGCATTCGGGATTCAAAAATACAGAATTACAGCTGTCGATTTATAAAATTACTCGCAAATGTCTTAAGTTTGTCTGGTCTTTATTTTTGAAACGCTCTCCAGGCATCGAGCAGTTGATTACGATGACTTTCATTTTATAGAAGCAATTTTGTACTTCTTAGTATATCGGTTGCCCCGCTAAACAATGGTTTGGGAGCACGTTGCATTCGGGATTCAAAAATACAGAATTACAGCTGTCGATTTTTTACAATACTCGCAAATCTTTTATGTTTGTCTGGATGAAAATGAAACAGTCATTACTGGTGCGATAAGACCGTATGGCAATCACTTTTGTTACAGTGTCATACTGCTACCTTGAGTACAATAAAGTGTATATGGCGGTAGACTCACATGTATGGTGGCTCTGTACCCAAGCCTTTAGCTTGCTTTAGCCGTTTCGTTTTCAGTTCGGTAAAAGCGTGAATGTGGGGACATACAAAATGAGCTTCATTAATGTGTAAGTACTACATGCCACAAATAATGTGTTACGTATTAGTAAGTCATCACAACCCTTTTTTGTCCCACTGTTGGGCACGGATCCCCTCTCAGGGAGGGATAAGGCCTTAGTCCACCTCGCTGGCCAAGTCCGGATTGGCAGACTTCACATGCCTTCGAGAACATTATGAAGAACTCTCAGGCATGCAGGTTTCCTCACGATGTGTCCTTCACCGTTATAGTAATTAATTATTATTATTTAATTTCTTAATCGTATTAGTAAGTATGATGTTATAATTTATTCAGGTTGTCTGTATGTTTTATACATATCGTGAACAGTACATGCAGTACATGTATGTTAAGGACACCTTCTGTCATAGTTTACTTAAAGTTATGTATCGTGTCTTGAGTGTAGTGTTGAGTCGATAGCGTAATTCTCATGAATTACCTCTTACTTAAGGTTAATTTACCTTCGTAATAAGAATATAAGTAAGAAAAATAAAAACGACGCAAGATACATATTTGCAAACCATGTGCCATTTATCTCAGTACTAGTGGACGCCCGCAGCTTCGCTCGCGTGGAATTAAACATAACAATATTTTCGTGTACACCTAATAATATTATATAGCATATGTCACTCAGTGAAGATGCAGCTTTCTAATGGTGAAATAATTTTTGTAATCGGTCCAGTAGTTTTTGTGTGAAAACATTACAAACAAATCTTTCCTCTTTATAATATTAATATAGACTAGCTTTCCTCGCGGCTCCGCCCGCGTCATGTCATTTTACGTGGAGAATTAACTACAATCGAGGGATGTTTTCTAATATAATAGGTATAGCCTTTATCAACGGCAAGCTACACAGAAGATCAATATCAATATCTAGCTTTACCCACATTATAACGCAGCCGATTATAATATAGCCATCAAACGATAAAACATTGATCGATAGTTAACTATCGATAAAAATTCGAATGATTATTACAGGTTTTTGTCAAATTTCAAGGAATACATGCAATTTTCCGGGATAAAAAGAAACACAGCTTAGCCACAAGAGGTAGATAGAGGAAATAATGTTTTTTTCAAAGATATAGGTCACTGGATACTAAAACCTATCAACCAGTGTCTTATGACATATAATTAGGTATTTCTCATACATTTTGGTTTTCATAACATTTCACTGGTTTTTCGTTTTTAATTCCATTCTTATCAAAGAACGACAACGCATAAGCGAAATTTATGAGCTGGAGAGAATTCTGTAAAATGACGCAAAAAGGCAGGCAGATACACGTTGAAAAATTTCTATATAGGTAACTATACGAATGGACTAACATCTTTTGATAAGCGATATCAAATATTCATAAAAATTAGAAAGCGTTTAATTACTCATAATACAATAAAATGAATCCTGAAATCGCACTTTGCGGGTGCCCCACCTGTGATCGCATTTGTTAGTTTAAGTTGCATCTACATTACATCAAATACCTATTCGTAACTTATACTCGACGCAATAATTATGTCTTGCTTCACACACGCATTCTGCGGTTAACATGTAAGTTGCAGTAATAGCACAGATTATATGTAGGTGAGTCAGTATTGCGTTAGTATTAGAGTATTATTCTACAATTTCATTTCTAATCTAGTGCGAACTAGGAATAACACCCTTTTAAGGCTTGTTCAAGGTTTATTTATGCCCGGGTCATCCTTACATTCGAATTCCCTCAAGCAGGAGCGCTCACAGCGCCGCGGGAGAGGAGGAAAGCTTTCGTTTAGAACAGTTGTCTTGTCTAAAGGCGCCAACCACACTCGTGTTCTAACAAAACAATCTTCGAAAAATTAAGAAATTAATAAGGATTACCACCAATATTTAATGTATAAATAGTTATATATAAATGTTAGTTTGGTATTGAAACTCGTTCGTAAGAAAAGACACACTCTTTTCGTACGAATAAGTGTCTATATCGTATAATAAACAGCACAGGCGACCGAAAAGAAACCAGGTAGGTATATGAATGACATAAATCATACACTATTAACCTAACAAACAAATTATTGTACACGTGAATAATTTGAATTGAATTATTCCAATCTTTTATTAGATCACTTTTGCTTCTTGCGCAATGAAAGAGCAAAAAATGTGAGCTATTATCCATTGTATGTGCGTTTGACAGTTCTCCATATTGTTATTATAATCAGTTGTCACTTTCATACCGGGCCGAGTATTACGAAATAACAGTACAGAACAAATATAAATACAGTAGCTCGTTTGTCCATTCAGATATGTAGCCAAATCATTATTTTTACAGGTATTAAAGAAACAGATATTATGTTGGAGGGCAGCGAGCACGACGCCATGTTTATTAGTTCATGTGCCCATTTTTTAGCATTGAATTATAAGGATGTAACATATCTTTAGTATAAAATCATATAAACCGTCGAAGATCTGTACAGTCTATAATTAAATAGCCTCAAAACAGTCGCCGAAATCGGCTAGGCAGATCATCATAATCATAAAATCATTGATTGTAGCACTGTAAATATAAACAGACTGAAGATAGAATCCGGAGATATCGTGTGTGATATTTCGTCTCCCAAACTTTTGACCCCATGAATGCCATAAAACCTGACACTACACTTGATTGCTTTTCATAAAAAGTAGTATCTTCACATTTAAATTTTACTCACGGCAGACAAATAATTACAACAATAGGTAAATAAAACATTAACAACACCAATAGCTAAATCCTACCTGAACACTTAAAACTCTTAAAAAGTAAACTCTAATGAAATATCTACGCAACAAAGATATGGACGAATATCAAACCCTTCCGAACATAGATTTAACTGGAATAAATCGATGCTTCCGAAATATTCCATAGCTAACAGCAAAAACAAGTGCATTCTGTTCAGTAGATAAAAGTTGAAATATAATATGTCGTTAAAATCTTCATTGTTAGAAAGCGTGGATGTGTAATGTCTACTTATATCTAGCCAGCACATGTGGGATACCAGTTCATTTGACTGTAAGGTGTGTATAACGGCATTCATTTTCCATTGTTGCGAGAAATATGTACAGGAAAAGTTGTAGAGCTATTAAGACGGAAGAAAGTAAGCTTTTGTGACCATGTCATGACGATTGTTTAAGAGTAAATGTTGCCTGACATGACTCAGAAAGATCTTTGCGGTTGCTGTTTCTATTTAGAGTTCCGTACAACTGTTGTAAAAAGGTAGCAATCATAAGACACTCTGCATGACATTTATACCTTATTCCCAAATCGAAACGACAAAAAATTTAATATCCTGAATATATCTAGAAATTATTGTCCGTTTCGCCACAACAAACATTGCAAATAAACTTATTTTTGGATAACTAATTGTTAAAACAACCATTTTCTTTAAACGCAACTCTTTAAATTCTTACGAAAAACGGGAATAATTCTTAGATTAGAACCATCGCAAAGTGAGTCCGACTCGCATTAGGTATTCCATTTTTATTATTTCACTGGGCAGTTAGGTATAATAATACCTACTCAGCTCACGCTTCACTAGAAGTCAGGGCTCATTCTTTTTATGTAACATTTCTTTTTACAATAAATCCATGTTATTTAAGTAAATTAAGAATGTAAAATTCTAGAGGCCCCAATAAATTTAATCATTCTTATTCTTATTCTATTCTTAAATAACTATAAATAAAAATGAAATAGTTGAGTGGCGAGACTCGCAAGGCTCACAAGAGAGCCGCCTGGATCAAACTAAAAGTCAAATAGCATGTGCTATCCCATCGCGAACACATTATAGTAAAGAGTTTTCCATTCTTATCATAAGACGTGATTCTATTCCATCGACCCACTTTTTGGTAGTTTTATGAACGCGGGCAGGCAGTTGCTGAGTACACAGTATTATCATACCGATTTTTTATGTTTGTTACTTTTTCACTTGCTCAAACAGCTGGACTAATTTTAATAAAATTTGATATATAGGTAGCTGTCACCCTGAATTAACATATAGGACTTATACTTTTTTTCTAATAATTTTCATCGCGACACTGTTTTCCCTTGGGATGCAAAATCTATTTCAATATTTTTTCAACAATCACGCGGGCAGCCGCTACTCAGATAATAAATTACGATTAATGGCGTCTTATCACGACTTCCGGCCGACTTTACATTTGTTGCCGTGACCTTTCAATCCTGTCATGCGCATAAACACATAAAACGCATGACATTGTATGTTACTTAACTTGTATTTTACATGAAGCGTATCTTTTTAAATTATTTCAAAGTGTTTTCTTGTGTTAGCTGCAAAAACAACTTTTTTGTTTTACGGCAAACTCAAACTGTATGTATCCGGCAAAAGGGTTTGCCTCGTTGGTCTAGTGGACGTAATCGCGTCTGCTAAGCTAGAGGTCCTGGGTTCTTTCCCGTGTCGGGCAACAACTATTGGGTTTTTCTAACTTGAAATGCCCGGTAATAGCTGGGTATCTGGATTTTTGTCCGGTGTATCGCAATACCTGTTACATGGGACCTAAACATAACTGGTTAATAGTGGGTGTACACACACCTGCCTACCACTTCGGGGAAATCATCGTTTTTGTGTTGCGTCGTTAGTCTAGTGATCACAAGCGCGACTGCGTCGTTAGTCTGGTGATCACAAGCGCGACTGCATCGTTAGTCTAGTGATCGTAAGCGCGACTACGTCGTTAGTCTAGTGATCACAAGCGCGACTGCGAATTTAGTCTAGTTATCGCAAGCGCGACTGCTAAGCTAGAGTTCCTGGGTTTGATCCTCGGGTCGGATAAATACTATTGCGTTGTTTTTGCTTGGAATGGAGGTGGTTGAAATGAAAATTAAATGTTTAATTCAGAGGCAATATATATTTATTCAAGAGTCCCACACATAAAAAACACATTTTAACATCTTCAAGTATGATCGGTGTAGGTATAAAAGTTATTTACGAAATAAATATATGTATAACAGGATCACTAAATATGTCATTGCATTGTAATTTTAGTTGATCTTGATTTAATTTTGTAATTAGTGTAAGTGGTATACGCGTTCTAATTAAATAAAATAAATAAATAAATGATCATAATCTAAACTAATTTGCTGTTTACCAATTTTTTCCTGGTTTAATGTCGGCTAAGCCCAGTTTACACGTAACGTCGTGAAATCGATCGCGGTTTAACTAGGTCGATTTCTTCATAATCTTCCCATGTCGATGTGAGTAATGAGGACTCATTGTTCGTGATCGAAGAGTCAACATCTATCACCTGGTTATCTATCCACGTTTCACGATAATACATATGTACCTACCTAAATACTTTACAGGTATTCATGATATAAATAACTAGTTAAATTATTTTAAATTATTAAAAATAGGTAGGTACGATGGCACTCAAATATTTCCCAGGCGGGAGACCATTTTTTAATTATTTGTCTAGTTTATAAGTAAGTTATAAGTTTTATAGCATAGTAACGTGAAATGACGTTAACATTATTTTGCATTCATTAACATTATTTATTTTTATAAACTCTTAAACTTATTTTTAGTTTAATTAGCAATAAAAATCAAATTTCAAATATAAAAAAAAACTAAAAAATATAATATATTTTTATTGCATTGCACTAGTGCAGTTCCCAGCATACTTATTAACAAATCCTGCAGTTTGTCTACCTAGAACAATCTCTGAAACCAGAGACATCCTAGGGCAATACATTATATAATTAACCTCTGCTTGCACAAATACAGCATTCTACGAAGTGGTATTGCACGGTTTGCATCTAAATAATTAAAATTTCCACACTGCACATTACTGTACTTAAACAGCGCGACAGTGTCGCAACCAATGTTACAAACTAGATATTATCAAAAAAGACTTTTTATAATGCTGTCAGAATAAAGATTATTAATTAACAATTGTTTTTTTTTTTATCATATAGACGGACAAACATTCTTCAATGTTTATTGATAAATTTTGCAGGAACTCATGTATTGCTTAGACCAAAATTGACTAAGATTCACCCATTATCAGTCCTCCAACCCGCAACAGGAATCAGAGGGGACTAAGTGAAAGCTTCATTTATATACCTACTTATTTATACCTATTTTGAATATTTATATTCTCTGTAGTAAACTTCCATATTGAAAATTCAAGTCAATACGAGAATTTCGACTTATTAAGTGGGCATTATCGCAAACCATTGGTTACTCCAACGAGCTGCAACATAATTATCCATATGAGTTCCCACGTAAACAATCGTGGGTCTCACCGCGGTTTTTCGTTTCTAATCGGTCACAGGTTTCGTAACTTATTGTTGTACAAGAAACAAGCATTGTTCAAGTATCAACGTGGGTAAGAACAGAGAATTGGCAATAAGTATCGCGTACTATAGTAACAGCGGGAACAGAATTGTAAGCAATTTTTCGCATGATCGTTGAATTGTTACCGAGGTTGCTTTGATGTAATAAAATGGCATTGTACACTTTATTTAATGAACAACACAAAATTAATTACTGGTATGGTAGTACAAGACGCATAAAGCAAACCGTAATACAACTCCCAATTTATAGTAGCTAGGACTAGTGGACGCCGGCAGCTTCGCTCGCGTTGAATTAGACATAACAATAGTTTCGTTTACACCTAGTAATATTATAAAGCCTATGTCACTCAGTGAAGATGCAGCTTACTAATGGTGAAAGAATTTTTGAAATCGGTCCAGTAGTTTTTGTGTGAAAACATTACAAACAAATCTTTCTTCTTTATGATATTAGTTAGGGATTACTAGGGATAGCAAAAATGTTTTTACTATGAAGTTAGTAAAAACTTAACTTACGTGCTCCGATCAGGGAAGAAATAATATTGTTTAGTCATCGCATTCGTGAGCTAAAATTACGATCAAAGTTTTTGTACTTAATAGATTTATGATCAGTTAACTTAAAATTTCTTTAAATGAGATCCCATACCTATATCTTTACTTAAATAGAAATCCTGGCATACTTAAGTAGGTTTACCAGTATTTCTGCCGAGCCTTAAATTAATGCACGCTCTGTTACGTTACGCTCTGTGCCTATACTCTCTACAACAGAGTAAATAGTCTATGTACTACGCTAATGTCGGATAATACATGCACATGATTTTAGTCCAATTACAATAATAATGACATTAATTCCCCGTGTTTATAAGAGGTGTAAACTGTTCGCTTTTTGTTTGAAATGGATTAAATACATCCGCAGGCGGCGAAGCGTTAACTTTCGCGCGAAAATCCATTTAATACGGACGAGCATACATTTAGTGCCAAGATTTGTTACTTTTGTTACTCATAATGGATTGTGGCTGTCAGCTTATAGTACATTGAACTGAGATTATGAGTAAGTTAATACTTAAGCGAGTAGTGAAGCTAACGAGACAACATAAGATACGAGTATTAGTGTGCTATCATTATGATCAAGTGGCATCCTGATATCCCTTAATACATTTTCTACTATACATATACTACATAACTATTGTTATATAGTTTCTGTTAGAAAATGTTTCAATGTTTCTAACATTTGGAACAAGATATTCGAATTCCAAAAAAGTTATGATGACAAGCTCAAGAAAATTATTTTTAAAAATAGATTAATAATTTACTAACAATAATTATTGATTATTTAATTTTGCACCATATTATTTGGTACATCTCAGGTTTGTGTATGACTCGACGGATAACAGTACCTTGGAGGCTGTCGATCAAGATGGAATCTCCGCCCATTGAGGAAGCTTAACGGAGCGCAACAGGTTGTAATGTGATTTGCGAAATCATCGTACGCATTGTTTACCAAGACGCTTAGAGAATTTGCATTTTCTACGACCTATCTTAGCACAGACTATGTACAGGTGTATTATTTTAAAGTAATTTAATATTTTTATGACGTTACAATTTACGTCTTACTCCCTTAATCATTAAACTGTGACAAATATATGTGTTCTGTCTCTATGGTTTGTGCCTGCACCGGTTACTGTCACCAATTAACTAATAATGAAAGTTCGAATACGTGGTTTACAGGTTTACTTAACATTTATTTTTCCGAAAACTAAAGAACATGCGTGCCAGTCAAACTTGCATATAACCCATAACCATTCACGCTACAAACAAAACAATAAACCTACATATTTTAGCTATGGAAAGTTTTAAATCTTCTTTAATCGAACTCAATTCAGAATTGTGACAAAACACATGAAAGCGTTAATTAAGAAGATAACTTGAATATTAATGTCAATGAATAGAATTAAACAGGTCATATGTTCTTATTTCGACTTCTCGATGACTACTAGTAGATAAGTAATAAATCTCTAACAGTAGCTAACATGTATATTTAAGATAATAACCAAGATAAGAAAACTCCATGTTAATCTACTCGAAACAATTCGTGACGATCAAAATATAAATATGTAAGCACATATTAATGAGTCCAGAAATATTATAATCTGAGCAAAACGATCTTCTATGGCCCGGCAAAGTAAATTAACCGTAATGATTAATATAATGTCTCTGAAGATGTAAAGTTAAGTGATGTGACACTGCGGGGAGGCAAAAAACACGATCACTGCTAATTAAATGTAGGTATAACTGTACAATTATCTAACGGTAAATCTCGCTAATGATATTTAACAGCAGTGGTATTCAATGTCTGGTACTAGTGTTGTTCTATGAAGATTGAAGGTAGATGATTGAACATGACAAGACAAGACAAGGCAAGTTTCTTTAATATACACCCAAAGTTTGTCCTTTAATGTATTTCTTATTTTGAGAGGAAAATCAATTAGAGATAAAACGTAAAATTACCCAAAATACAAGATAAACAAAATATTTTTAATCCATAACTTAAATCTTAACCCTAAAATACAATTTTCAGTGAAGTACCTTCGTAAACTTATTCTAATAGGTATCGTTGTAGATGCCTTGCCTCGCTGTTCGTGATAGTAGCTTGTTCGTCTCAAGTTACAAAGAAGAGAACAACCCGCATGTTGCAGTGTGCGTGCATCGCAGAACGGACAATATGAACTGAAATAGCATTGTTATGATTTTTCGCTGTTTTAATTAATTTGTTAATCTATTATCTAATGTGTTTTTAGAATATTTTCACTGTTGAAATGCCATTATTATTCCAACTAAATCTTAAAATCGGATATTTTAGGAAAGAAAATTTACATAATTTTACTTTTTACTAACTTTTTGGTAGCTTTACTTTTCTTCATTTTAATGAAATAACTGGCCGGTTTATAAATGATAAGACTTAAAATATATATATAGATATAGTTCGGGCCTAGAATTGTATCTTAGTTAAATGATCTTTTTCCTCCGACATTACTAATAGATAATTAGCTCTATAGCGCCTCAAACAACTGGTACACACAGTGACATTGAATGCGGGTGAGGCCTATACTCGGGCACTTGTCTTGTGCAAGGCTCCATTTAGAAAGGCAAACGTGTCAAAACGACACAGACCGCTTCTTCGGTCAATGGATACAAGCGAAGTGGAGTTATGAGCAGGCATACATGGAAGTGGGATCCGCTGTTAATGTCTTCTTCTTCTACTAGATTTATGGTTGATTTTGCCGGGGAAGTATTATAAGACTTGAGTTTATACGTAGTTTGATATTGCTAATTGTATACCTACCTACTTTAAAGTATGTATAGCTCTATTGTATATCTAATTTAAAGATTAAAGTGTTTAATTATGAGTGTTATTTGCAAAGATTTTATAAGAAATTATATGCAAAAGAACTTCTTATATCTGTAAGATTTAATAGATCTAGATCAATTTTGCTGTGTTGATTTATGTTGTATCAAACCAACGAGATAATATTATTTTCAATGCAAATTATTTTTTGGAAAATTAGTATCTTTTACGTACTCTTTTTACTTATCCGTTATTCGGTATCTGTATCTCGTAAGAATGTTTGGTTAATGGTTTAACCTGAGATAATTTTATCAGCCTTTACGAAGCATATTTTTATACCTTTATATTGAAGTTTTGTTGTAATTTATTAACTAAGATTTAGTTCTTCATACTTGGGGATCCGGTATTGGTTATTCTTATAATAAAGCCACGTTACAATTAGAAAAAATCGAGCATTTAATTAAATATCATTTTTTTTTATCTGTATTTTTCTTGCTCCTTTCAACCATATTAAATTATTCCCTTTTAAATTATTTGTTATCAGAACTCGTTTGTAGAGAATCTAAATTAATTACCTAAACAAACATTACCACGATAGTATTCGAACTTGAGCTTAATCCGATAGGAATCTCTTAGCCTATTATATTTGTTTAAAGCTATACAAAATACAAATTTCTCACGCGATTGTCCTCGAGTCACATGTGAGGTCAGGGTCACATCAATGTCTGACCCCACATCCCTTCTGAGGAAATAGTAACCTAGTTGAAAATTGTTTGGTTGTGCTTTATGTAAGTACCTACGCAACAAATTGGAGGATTCAAATCCCGTAATGTATCGATTGAAATACGTAAGACAGGATGGGAAGTTATAATCCAGAGTCTACGTCACATTTACGAGTTTCACATATTTTTGAGAGAATAATGGAGATTTTATAGGTAGAAAACCTAAGTGTGGGTAGAGTCTGTAGAGCTAATGTAAGTATTTTTGAATAGGCAAGCCTTGGTAAGCAAGCAGACATCGTTGAATACTGATTTTTATTTGCAAAACAATTCTCATTTAGTATTAGATCCACGTATAGTCTGAATAAAATATCACTCATTTTTTATTTGTTTTCTCGTCTGCCACTTAAACAAATAAACACCAATTAAACTCTCCATTATGGTCTCGAAGGCATGCGGAGTCTGCCAATCCACATTTTGCCAGCGTGGTAGACTAACGAATAGGTGTGTAAGGAAAAAGTTAAGGATTATGGATCCCTAAGATGCGGGCGAAAGCCATGGACTATTCAAAAACAGTCATGCAATAGCGAACTCAAATAGTGTCTCTGTGCAAGTAATTGGGTATATCTAGTTAGGAAACCCAATAATACTTTGCCCGAGCAGGATCGTACCCAGGAACTGATGCTGAAGTCACTCTTGCGAACACTAAATAAGAACATACATTGAAAAATGTACATCAATTATATCAGTATACTATACATGCGGAATGCTTATTTACCGTATCTTTACTGTGTACCTAAAAAAAGAATAATAAAGAAAAGTTACCTATATATATTATAAATTCTGTAAATTACATAATCTGTCGGATCGCTGTGAAAGCTCAAGTATCTGTGGTATTTCCATTTAACGGCATCGAGGAGTTATGGAATACATACGCAATATATCGTGTACGGAATGTATAGAATGTCATAAGATCGAATCATAAGCACACTTAAAATATATTGTCATGTAAATTCGCGCCAGCAAGAGGTCAAATCGAACGGTCGGCCGTTCGGTCCGGTCCCGGTGCTGCGACGCGGAGAATATTGATGCGAGTATTAATAGATTACACGTTACAGGGTTGTGCTAGTAAAATATATACCTTAAATAAATAAATCATGCCTTTATAATATTAATAGAGGTGTACTGTTCATATTTGTTTACCCTTTTCAGATAATAAGAGCACTCACGCTAAGTATTAAACTAGTACCTATGATGAACGATACGAGCAAGTGCGATTCCAGGAACAAAGTCACTTTAATTTTATCTTACCTATTAGGTACAGTTAAATAGTTATTACAATTTAATTTAAAGACGCTGTCAATTAGCTACTAGGTAAATTAGTTAATTGTAATTTGTTTTACTTAATCTTAATTTTAATAATTTTTTTCTCACCTACCGCAACTTTTGCCCACCCAACCAGGGTTTGACTGGTAGAAAATGCCGTAAGGCAAAGTCCACCCATTGTACATCTCTTATGAGGTGTCAATAAAGTTGTATAAAATAAATAAATAAATGTTCTGATAGTCTTATATACGTTTTATAGCAAACCTACGAAAACTATTTAGGTAATTGGATGTTTCTATATCTAGTTAGAGCCTCTACATGGAGCGTTGACTCCGGTCTCCAACGCGACCTGTGCTAATTATAGGAATCCTTAGAAGGCGATCGCCTTTTACTACCTACACGGTGATTTACCGAAGCCAAAAACTGTTTAAGAATGACGTTAGCTTTATTTTTACACAAAACACCAAATAAGTTACGGCAGTAAAAGAGCCAGAGCTAATTTGTGCCCCTTATTGTGCCTTTGTATCCCTTACTTGCTATCAGGTAAAAATTAATTTAGTGTATGTCTGATGTACGATTTTAGGACGACAAAACGGGTGGCACTGGAAATTATGGCCGTGGTTTTACTAATCCATGGCCAACACTAAGTGCGAACGATTTCGTCTGGTATCCGTAGTTCGACTTTAGATTTATAGATCGTTAGATTTTTTGTTTTGCCCTGTATTTTAGTTGTTTAAGTTACTATATGATATACCAGTTTGAATTGTTGGTATGTATGTCCTTTTTTGTCGTTTGCAATTCTTGACGAAATAAAGGATGAATAAGAGTAGTTATACGTCTGATGATTTCATTATATGTTCATTAAACTTTAGTTAAATCGGAAACAGGTAAGCTTGTGAGCCTCAATACCTCAGTTAATAGCTGTGTCACAACAGGAAGGTTGTCATATAAATAGTACGGTTAAACTAGTTGCAGTTGATACATGGCCTCGCATCTAAAACTTCTTCAAATAATGCGCATTTAGAGCAATTAGAATGTCATCTGCAAGTACGGTAAAGGTTGTTAGCCTAGGAATCTTGTCTGAAAATTCTCATTAGGTTCTTAAGAAGTAGGTATGCAATCAGCCGATCAGTTTGGTCAGCATGATAAACAAAATTAACTTACAAGAAGTGTTGAGGAGGAAGCCTTTAAAGTATGTATAGTACCAATGATGGGCTACAGTAGTGATTTTAACAATACTATAACTTTTACTGAGATGAAAGTTGAATAAGCTAATGTTCTCTCACCACGAACGTACGTGGGCGCATTAATTTTCAATTCTCTTTGAAGATGACCAATGAAGAGACAGAAGGAAAGTTGTGCGAGATTTCGCATCATAAACGTTGCTACCGCTAATGGAACAGTCATTGTGAATTATAACTTCTCAAATGCTTTCATCTTTTTCGAAATTACTGTCGACGGTGTTTCATGTAACTGTTATTTGGATATTTATTTATGTATACAACTTTATTGACAAACCTAAATAGATATACAATGGGCGGACTTATGGCATTTTCTACCAGTGAAACCCTGTTTGACTGAGAAAGGTAGCGGTAGGTGGAAAAAGAAAATATATTGATATTGCATTTTTAAATAGATTATAAGTGTACCCCTTCGGGTATATACACAGGCTTGATGTTATTTACTATTGACATAAGATGTTTTATAGGTATTGTAATCTATGGAGCAAACAGGACCAGCCCATGGTAGATAGTCACCGTCGGTTATGGACGGGGGCAGCACGGGTCTCGCCGGCCGACGGCCTTCAAGGAGAGCTGTTTATATGCCGTTTTTGCAGAGCCCCATGCATAGTCCATCAAGAAAACCTCAGAAGCTCATTCTATTTGTGCGCGGCAAACATGAATGAGGGAACTTAGGTACCTTTGAAGTTAATTTACATACCTGAATCATTGACATGTAATGTAATTGAAATAACGTTTGTACATATTTTAATGTAAAACTTTACAATAAGTAAGTTACGTAACGAGAGAAATACATATTGATTTGTAAAAAAATATAGTAAATTCACAATTTAGTGCTAGGATAGGAAGTAATTCTAATTACTAATTAGAAGTAATAAGATTTTTGACACCCCTAACCGATAAGTCACACGGGTCTACGTACACTATCAAACCAGACTACGGCGCTCACATGTTTATGTGAAGGCTGTCCCATATGGCTTGGTATGTGTCCGGTACTCTACAGGTCTACAAGCAACGGCACAAAGTTTAGTAGCTAAAGCGCTTTTAGCTCAGATTCCAAAGTATTCCAAATCAGACACTAATTATACTACTAGCTGAATAGTAAGAACTGTAGACATTTGGGCTCGGATCTTCTCTAGGGGAGATTTCTTTTGATTCTCTTCTTCTTCAAGGGAGGCCAAGTGGCGATTGGCGGTCTTCACATGCCGAACATGCGAGATCATTATGGAGAACATAACCGTGCCGGTTTCCTCACGATGTTTTCCTTCACCATTAAAGAAAAGTCATTGGTGCGAGCCGCTTAGATTTGAACGCCGATCTCTCAAGTCAGACATGAGTTCGATATCCACTTGGCTGTCACCACTGTACACACAGCTGCATTGAAATAGTGCCGTGTCTGTTTCTGTATTTTACCGTTTATAGGTCGGTTTACGAAATTTTGCACGCTCACAGTACTTACGCCGAAGCAAGGTATCGACACCATCTATTCTAAAACTTTAAATTCATTTAATTTGTATCTTATCAATTGACTTTGAGATTTGACCGATAGATGATTTGTAACATAACTTCACGCTATATTTCGAAACATAATATTTGTAGTAAGAGCCACACGAGGTCTGAAATAGTTTCGTAAACATGTCCTCTAGAATCGTAATAAATAACACTTTTAAATGAGTTCACTACATTTCGCACGGAGTTTCAAATGTAAACAATAGCATTGTACTGATTGTATGCGTGCTCGCGTTCCGTGCGGAATACCTAAGTAGGTATTCCGTTTCTTCGGTCTGTTTCGGGTTCTGTTCTTATGCGACATGCACCCGCCAGTTTTTTATAACTTAACTAATTTTTTTACAATGCTTCTCCTATCTACTTTATTACTATCTAGTTTAGAGATAACACTAAACTATTCATTTTGTTTAAAGATATTTTGAAGAACTTATTTCAATTTACAGAATACTTTTCATAGACTATTCATATTCTTCTATGAAGATTATTCTATATATTGTTGTATTGTTCTTTTAATAATCTTTAATCAAAATTAATACATAGCATAATATTGTAGACTAAACTAATAATTTTGATATTACATAATTAGAATAATATTATAGGTATGAAGAAAATATTGAATGAATGTTTTAAAAAAGCAGATATGAATATTTTTAACAAGAACGCGATGGATTTATTTTGTAAAAAGATAAATTAAAAAATCAATTTTTAATTTTTGTAAGTTATTAATTTTAACAATTTTAAAACGATTTATTATTATTTAACAGAAATTAATACACAATTCGATTAATATAAATAAAATATGTACTACAATTTAAAAACACACCAAATTTGAACTCGTTGAACTCTATTGTATGGAGAGTTTCATATTCGACTCTACGCAACTTTCTGTTCTAACCCTGTTCTGTCGAATTGTTTACAACCAAGCAACAAATAGTAACGTAGAGTGTAGTAACAACATTATACCCAAGATATTTTAAATTACTTAAAACTTTCACACACTAATAAATAAATGTATTCGTGAAAGCAATTATAAAGTTAATTAGAACCGGTAAACTCATTGCATTGAGATTACTCGACTAACCGTTAGCTCTTAAGCGAGATTCATACAAAAACACGTGACAATTCCGTTCAATTTTTCAAGTAACACACATGAACAGTGTACGATTTATTTAGATCTAAGATAGTCAAGACGTAGTGAGAGGCCCCTTTCTAAGATCGAGGTAATGTAAGAGCGTCCCTAAATAAAAAGTTGTTAGCCGTCTCTACCGCTGCTCTCTACTCTTCCGGCTCATTCAGTTAAATATCGCTTTGAAGACTATACAAATCAGATTACTCTCTAAATCATCTCAATATTAATAAAACGTTCGAACCAACCTTACATTGAAAGGTAAAGGTTAAAAGGTTAAGTTAAACAGTTTTAAAAGTCGAGCTACAACTCAGTAACATCAAAAAATTTGTGGAAGCTCAGATACGTACCGGTGGCCTTTAGAAAAACGGCAGTCAGGTAAGCTTTCTACCTGCAGCGTCAAATGTCTCAACCAACACACACACACTGCACTCGAAATAAGCACTTGAATTTTGAGTTCAGTTTCACGGAATATTTAGAGTTTGTTGACTCGGTGAGGATCCATACGCGTGGTTCTCACGACGCGGAGCGCGGCACTGAGCGGACCGGTTCGAGATTTCTCCCCGTAAACAACGAAAGCGAACCTCCGGCGAGCCTTTCTTCGACTGGTGGCGAAACGCAGCGAGTCGTTACTGTGGGTTCTCGTTCGTTACTCGATCGAATTGTTTTTTTTAGATGTTCGCTGGCCCTGTGTAGGTGAGCTCTTTTTACAGTTTTTTTGAGGAAGCTCAAAAAACCTCAGAAGAAAGCTCATTCAAGAATAAATTCTCAACAGGATAAATAAATAATATGTAATTACTCGTATACAACTACACAATCACGCATATATGGGGAGGTCTAGAGCATACTCCACCACGCTGCTCCAATTCGGATTGAGAATATTCGATCAACCCAGTGCCGAATGCCAAGGCTAAACGATTGTTTTCAGATTTGAAAACAACCGGGACCGACGGCTTAACGTGCCCTCCGAAGCACGGTAGCGCCCATGACATTTTGCAACTAGCGGTCACCCATCCACAAACCGACCACCAGCCATTGGGCTATGGCTATGGACGTTTTTTTATGATTTCGTAAATTTTTCGGTTCTATTGCTTCACGACAGAAATAAACAGGGCGTAGAATAGTACACAGACATATAGTAGGAGTCACATTGAGGCTTTCTTTTGACTCACATAGCGTTCGATGACGTCTGCGCTGCAGTCAGGATCTGCTTACGAAATCGGTCAAGGTGTTCGATGGCCGTCAAGAGGATATTGGGTGCCAAGTTTGATGATTCAAGGTATTCAACCAGATTGTTCAAGATTGCCTAATACGGTACTGCAAGGTTGTCGCGTTTTGTCGCTTGAACACTGATTTTATTTAGTACCTAGTTTAGTAATATTGAGTGAAATCTAGTGGAAAATATGTTATTTCGATCTTGCGTTTATAAACAAGGTCTTTTAAGTATCCGGGTTACAAATGGACGTACCAAGCTTTCTATTACACCAAGATAGCAATATAGCCTTTATTTTCAAATAAATTTAAGTAAAAGGATAAATATGTAACTACTATTTTTCAATTGCGAATCTTTTATGGAGCTATATTAGCTCGTTAATTTATAAGGGAAAACTTCTTAATACCTTTACGTTGATAACATAGTAGTATTTATGCACGCACGCACTGAAAACCAGCAGTCAAGGTCCGTTGCTGCTTTCATTTTTTTTCTAATTAAAAACTTATCTGTATTGAAATTATTTGTCTGAAATTTGAATGGCTATTGATTCCATGAGAAAATAAAATATTCTTCTGGCCACTTGCCTAAGAGGTCCGAGCTTCGAATTCCGGGAGTTAAAAAAAATTATGTGTACACCTGCATAATTTTTTTTTATACACTTTTTTATTCACCACAACCACGGTGAATTTGTTATACTTTTTATTCTGATGGGAAATCCTTGTCTGTGTTACCTACATTTACTGAACAACTCAAGTTGTACCTACTTACTGAATCTTTTGTTATTGTTTCATACTTATATAATATTCTATCTAATGTGTATAGGTTTTTGTGTAACAAGATTGTTTGAGCAAAAGCCAACATCCATACTGGGTCCTGTCCGGTTCTCACCAATGTTAAGCAACGGTCACATTCAGTGCTAGTATGCATGATCGCCTGGGACCAGCTTTCAGTATGTAAAATGTCCTCTGTGCGTGAAACCTAACCATCGCGTGAACCTAATGGATTTTATAACATTATTTATAAGATCATTTTATTTTACTCAATGTAAGAAAACTCTTACATTGAGTAAAATAAAATGATTGATGACTGTGAATTGATCTCAACCATGAGATATTTACAAACTTTTGACGAAAGACCCACCTATCACACCTATCACAGACAGACATGCGAAATTCCAATACAAACCTGTTTTGTAGTATATAGTACTCACGTGTATCATTTCAATCATAGCAAATACCTTAAACACCCTGTTTAGGTTAGGCACGCCAGCATTCTTTCATGTGAAACAATTACAGGACGCTGCGCCCATTCACAACATTTTATAAATTCTTGAAATTTTTACGCCACATTTTTCATACTCGTCGAAGACAGAATTTTCATCCACATCGACCCGAAAATATGTTTTGTTATGTACAAATGTTTATTCAGACCAATTTATTGTTTTTTGATTTACCGTATATTATGAATAAATTAATGAAAAAAATTAACAAATACTGTACTTTATTATTGCTTTTAGAAATAATGTAAAATCTAGTCTGACCTTCATTCTGCCGTCTGAAATTGCCGCACACGTGTAAAAACCGCTTTAAACTTATTATATTTATTATGTGATCGAAGACGGGGAATTAATAAAACAAATCAATGTTACAATTTTCTTTTAATTTAAAATAAAGAATCATCTACATTAATTAAGACGGTTGCTGCATTGACCAGTCAATGTTGAATAAAATTTAACATTATATAAAGAAAATACACTTAATTTAACATAAGATCACTAATTATGAATAATTATTATAAATAATATCACTATTCGAATATCAAAACATCATTGTAACAATTTGAAATTTGCAAATGCATGGATATTTCACTGATCGATAAGTGCTTGAATACCATTTAATATTTAAACTCAATACCTATACATAATTTTGATATTGAGCCATTGCATTGAACACTTATTTAGATTCCAACAATATTATTAACACCTTGGCGGCGCGGCGCACTGATGTATGAAATATCAGCCTGAAAATAATAAAACAATAATTAGATTAATAAATAAAATAGATACTACGTGGGACATCGAACTCGCCTCTCACTCGAGCGGTTCGGGTTCAAACCCAAGCGGCACGCACCAATGACTTTCAGTTATGTGCGATTTAAAAAATTAAATGTCACTTGCTATAATGGTAACACAACACATCGTGAGGAAACCAGCATGCCTGAGAGTTCATCATAATGTTCTCGAAGGCATGTGAAGTCTGCCATTCCGCACTTGGCCAGCGTGGTGGACTAAAAGCAATCGTTTAGCCTTGTTTGAAGAGCTTGAGCACATTCGAAACTGCCATTATTAGCCATTAATGTTTCCGTGATGTATGAAAATATAATTGAAATGTATGTAATTGTAGGTAGTTACCAAAGTTTACTTTTTGTACATTGCTTGTGTACCTACCTTCGTTAATAACTTGGATTACATAATCAAGTAACGGATAACGGCTTTTTTTGTGTTCCCCAAATACTCCCTCAGGACTTGTCACCCGCATTTGTTAAGGACATATCAGCTCATTAGAGCAGCGGCCATATGCTCTAGACGTCCCTTAGCCATGTCTGTGAGAGAGACCCGTACCCAACAGCGGGACGACTCTTAACGTGCCGTTTCAAAGCGAAAAATTCATAATACCTTTTTTAAACTTTATACCTCCACTAGTAGACGCCTGCAGCTTCGCTCGCGTGGAATTAGACATTCACTAACTTCAAAA
>DWTT01000057.1:0-25657 GCA_018250895.1 Carterocephalus mandan | reverse complement strand
AGTAAAGGTCAAATATCTGGAATTCTGGACATAAAATCCCCCTGTAAAAAAGATTAGAAAAAAATGCAGCGCACATATGACAGAAATTAAGTATACACTGAAGAGGATACGCTACATTTTTTATGAGTTTAATAAAAAAGGTCTGCAGACGGAGATAGATTTTTGAGCTCAATAAATATCTCTAATTGTAATTATAATTGGATTCAAAATACGCGGAAGTAATTTTTTTAGCTATAAAATAATTCTGTCTTGTAAAAGTTTAACAAGAGAACCAAAAAGTTAGTGTCATAAATATTTTTATCAAAAACTATTTTAAAAAAATTTAAATAGAGTTGAAAAATTTTAAAGATGAGATACCCTACCTGAAATGCAATCCCTGTAAAATAAAGAAATATGAAAGGTGAAATAAACACTGCAGCAAATTTTCAAGCAGAAGACCTTGAGTCTAAAAATGCTACAGATCTTGATTGTTTAGCTAACTCTCTAAATTCTTTGAATGCAAAGAGTGCTGAGATTAAAGATAAAAAGAACGATGTGCCTTTTTCCAGTAGAAGAAGCAGCTCGCATGTTTTAGAACTTTTTTCTAGTGAAAATGTTGAGATTAACATTCCAGATGAAACACCTTGTGCCACTCGGAGTGAATCAGGTATAGCTGAACTGTTTAGAGGTATAGCTGGGTTGTTTAAAGGCAGGGGTAGTATGAACATAAACCTTTATCAATCTAAAGTGAAACGTAGCTCTGCAATTGATTACAGTACTACAGAAAGTATAGGGTCACGGCTATTAAATATCTGTGAAGGAGAAGAAGAAGATATCTATTTTGACCAAGAGATTGATTCTCTATATAAAGAGGGCTGTTTGTATGATGCCTTATTGTTGCAAGATAAGAAAAATCAGGACACACCTTTACATTTGGCCATAAAAAAAAATCGTGCTGATTTTGTAAAAAAGCTTTTGTCTATTCTTAAGGAACCATACTGTTCGAATGAGTTTTACAAGCACAAATATTTTGAACGTAAGCAAGAGAATGAAAAGCCGGTTTCTAAAGTTATTAATACTAAGAACAAAGACGAAAAAGATGTAATTACTCTGGCTATTGAAGGTAATAATTCAAAATGCGTTTCAGTTCTTTTCGACTACTTAACTCGTGAACATATTAACAGAAGGAAAGATGTTGAAAGTGAGTACACACCTCTACACGAAGCTGTGCTTCTTGGCAAGAATGAAGTAATCAAAGAGCTTCTAAAATCAAGAGATATAGATACTGAATTTATGGATAAGGAATCTTACAAAGCATATAATTATGCTAATAACAAAGAGGCAATAGAATTGTTTATTAAGCACTATAGTAGTAAAATTAGTGAGTTGCGTATAAAATTAGAAGATAATAATAAAAAACTAGCGCGAATTAAGTGCGTCCTAAACAAAACAAAACTTACTTGCGTATGCTTAGCAGCCTTCGGCTCTTGTTTTAGAATGTATAAAAATTCTCATGACATAATAAATGAAGAAGTGAGTGAAGATATGTTATATTATTCTCTTGAATTGCTCTCCAACACTACAGGTCTAATATTATTTTTTAATTATTTGATCGATACAATACTTTCCAAGTATGAAGAAAAAAATTCTAGTTTGAATAAAGAATCGGACAGTTATGTGGAAGAAAGAAATATGTTGAAAAATAAATTACGTCATTTTCAAAAAAGAAGTACCGTAGTAACTACGCAAATGTGTGAGATAATTTCAGTTATACCTGAATCAGAGTTAGGTTACAGTAGATTGTGATTACATTAATTTTTTCAAGACAGTTCTAAAAAAAAAGTGGGAAATCTTTTTCATAGCCAATCAAACTAAGCTTTCTTTACGAAAGGTTTGATGTTATCATTTTATAAACTATATCCTGAATTTGTTAAATGAACATTAATATAAAGAATTTAGTTCATGCTTTTTCTAAATTGCCAAGTTTAGGTCCATCATCATCACGAAGGTTAGTTATACATTTGCTCCAAAATAAAGAGAAAGTCATGCTACCGCTTGCATCTTTGATTAGAGAGCTAGCGGATCTTATAATAGAGTGCAAAATTTGTGGAAACCTAGATACTAAATCGCCGTGTTCTATTTGTACTAACCCAAAGCGTGACACCAAGTTAATGTGTGTAGTAGAAGAATTGGGTGATCTATGGGCATTTGAAAAAGGGAATATATATTCAGGTATGTATCATGTTTTGGGTGGAAGGCTATCAGCAATAAATGGCATAGGTCCAAAAGAACTGAATCTTGATAACATTCCCAAAAAAGTTACAGAATTTAAAATTGAAGAGGTCATTATTGCAATCAATCCGACATTAGAAGGCCAAGTTACTGCGCAATATATAATTGAATTGCTAAAGAATTCGAATGTAAAAATATCGCGCCTTGCTTGTGGTATACCGATAGGTGGAGAAATTGACTACCTAGATGAAGGGACTCTGAAGATAGCGCTTACGTCAAGACAAGAGTATGAGTTAAATATAAAGTAAGGTATGTGCTTAAAAAAACTTACATCGCTAATAACCTTCAGAAAAAAAGAAGAGAAACAATTGCCTAAGGTAATAAATTGGGAAGGTGATTGCTTGGGTTATAAGCAAATTGCAAGTAAATTTAGTTCTATAATCAAGACAATCGATAAGTCTTTTTCAATCGTATCCTTAGAAGGATATGATAAGTGGGGTAAGACATTTTTTTTGAAAGAATGGGTAAAGGATCTAGAGCAGCAAAATGAAATTGCAGCTTATTACAGCGCATGGGATATTAGTGCGCTAGATCAACCATTGCCTTCTTTTTTGCATTTCTTGTTTGAGGATCTATTCGCATCATACAAAGTAAAAAGGAGTGTTATACAGCAGTTCAAAAACATAAACCAAGAACTATTTTCTCTCAATACATTAGGAAAGCTGATCAGTAAATCTCCACTTGCTATGCTTTCAGTATTTCTCGATGCTGCAAAAGAGGCTGATAAGAAAGACATTGGTTTTGTCTTGGGTGAATTAAATCTTCTCCAAAGGAGAAAAGAGAACATTAGAGACTTTAAGATACAACTAGCAGATGTGGTTAATAAAATCAGGAAAGACAAAAACATTTATATAATGGTCGATGATCTTGATATATGTCGCCCTAAATTCATTGTCGATTTTTTAGAATCCATAAAGTACATGCTTGATGTCGAGGGACTGGTTTTCATTATCTCTGTTAGCCAAGATAAGAGTAATGTGCAAAGAGCAATTAGCACAATACTTGGACCAAATTTTAGCCTAAAATCTTTTACTGATCTCTCTTTGCATTTGCCAAAACAGCCAACAGAGCAGTTTATAAGAAAACTGTTTGAAAGTTCTGAATTACCGAAAAAATCAAAGAGCTTAATTATAGATAGCTTTATATTTTATGCAGAAAGCTTCTCATTATCACTGCAGGCAATACAATACTGTATAAGGAGAATAAAGCTATGTTTTTTGAACCATGCAAAAGAAGAATTACTTGATCCGAATTTATTTACATTTTTAGTAATACTACAGTCAGTAAACACTGATTTGTACGAGGAATTATATTCATCACCTCAGAAAGTACTGGAGAAGATTGAGAGTGATTTAATGCCAAATGGTCAAGAAGAATGGAAAAAGCTTAAAATCTCTCTTGAGACTACTTTTAAAAAAAAAGAATCAAAGACTAACAAATCTTTGAAGCAAATAAGAGATATTATATTCTAGCACTTTCTTCTTAATTTGCATGACACAATGGTTGTACTTATTCCAGTTTAGCATTGGAACCATAAGTTGGCCCACATAAATTTTAGCATGTGTGACCTTGAAAGATCGCAGTGCAATACTTAAATTATTAGAGTAGTAGGCTAATAATGGAGCTCAAAATGCACAACATACAAGAAACTGAAAGTTTAAAATTTGACGCTGAAGTAGGCAAAGTACTAAATATAGTAATTCATTCACTTTATACTAATAAGGATATTTTCTTGCGTGAGTTAATATCAAATGCATCAGATGCATGTGATAAATTGCGCTATGAATCACAATTAAATGCTGATTTATTAGATTCAAGTGATGAGTTGAAGATTACTATTAGCTCCAGTAAAGATAAGAATGAGCTGTATATAACCGACAATGGAATTGGCATGAACAGGCAAGATTTAATAGATAATCTTGGCACGATTGCAAGTTCTGGTACGCAAAAATTCTTGGATGCAATTAAGAATAATAAAGATTCGAGCCAAGCTGTAGAGCTGATTGGAAAGTTTGGTGTTGGTTTTTATTCAAGCTTCATGGTTGCTTCAGAAGTTATAGTAGAATCAAGGAAAGCCGGAGAAGAAGAGTCTTGGGTGTGGAAATCTAAAGGAGATGGAGAGTATTCAATCAGCAAATTAGATGGTCAAATCTCTCGTGGCACAAAAATTACGCTCATCATGCGTCCTGAAGAAAGCGAATTTTTAGACAAATTCCGTATTGAAAACATCGTTACTACTTACTCTGACCACATAAATTTTCCCGTTGAGTTTGTAAATGAAGAAGGAAAAAGTGAAAAATTAAATAGCAAAGCTGCAATTTGGACTAAGCCAAAAAATGACGTTACTCCAGAAGAGCACAACGACTTCTTCCGTGGTGTTGCACATGTGGGCGGTGAGCCTTGGATGATATTTCATAATAAAAATGAAGGTGCAATAGAGTATACGAACTTGCTTTATGTTCCTTCTATCAAGCCTTTTGATTTATTTCATCCAGATAGACGCTGCTCTGTAAAATTGTATGTAAATAAAGTGTTTATCACTGAAGATAATGTGCAGATTATACCGCAGTACTTGCGTTTTTTGAAAGGTGTGGTTGATTCACCGGATTTGCCTCTCAATATCAGCAGAGAAACACTGCAAAATAATCGTGTAGTTGAGCAGATTAGGAAATCTTTAACTAAGCGCATAATATCAGAGCTCGGCAAAAAAGCAAAAGAGAATTTAGAGGAATATACAAAATTCTGGGGCAATTTTGGTGCGGTGTTAAAAGAAGGTCTTTGCGAAGCTATGCCAACTGATGAAAGAGAAGCATTGCTTTCCATTTGCAGATTTCATAGCACCAGTGATGGTAAGCT
Source organism: Carterocephalus mandan (assembly GCA_018250895.1). Lineage (NCBI taxonomy): Eukaryota > Metazoa > Arthropoda > Insecta > Lepidoptera > Hesperiidae > Carterocephalus > Carterocephalus mandan. Next base: position 20,530 of record DWTT01000057.1, on the reverse strand, counting down.
AGTTAGCATTGATGATTATATAAGCAGAATGAAGCCTGAACAGGAACATATCTACTATCTCACAGGTAATAGTCTCGATTCAGTGAAAAACAGTCCACAACTTGAAGGATTTGTCAGTAAGGGATTGGAGGTGCTTCTATTTGTTGATCCAGTTGATGATTTCTGGACTAGCGTAATTCATGAATATAAAGATCAAAAATTTAAGTCTGTAACTCGTGCAGATGTTGATTTAGAAAAATTCTCTTCAGAAGAAGGTAAGAAAGATGAAGAAAATAAATCAGATGAAAACAAAAGCGAAGAAAACGCGGATTCTATACTCGAATACTTCACCAAGGTTCTTGGAAGCTTAGTAAAAAGTGTAAAGATCTCTAAGAAATTAACCGATAGTCCTGTGTGTCTAGCAGTTGATGAAGGAACTATGGATCTCCGTATGGAGCGTTTTTTACGTGAACAGAAGCAGCTAAATTACCGCACGCCAAAAGTACTTGAAATTAACATTAAGCATCCTTTGATAAGAAACATAATGGAATCTCACGCTGAAAATGGTGAAAATCCAACACTTGGAGATATGATTTACTTATTGTTCTATCAAGCTTGTATAGTGGAAGGTGAAGAGATGGAAGACGTAAGTCTATTTGCTAAAAGGCTCAATAACTTGCTTGGCAAAATTTCTATTTAATGCTATACTTAGTTTAGCTAATAATTAGGGGGTAAAACATGGGGTGGAATTTACTTGGTGGGCTCATGCCGCCAGCAGTAGATACTGCAGAAGAAAGGGAGCGTCGCCATTCCAGAGATTCAGGTGCTGAAGAAGAATTTGAAGTTTTAGAACAAGAAGAAATTAAGGAGCATCGTCATTCTGGAGATTCAGGCAATTGTTCAGAGGTTGAGGAAGGACAAAATACTAACAGAGCAATTGAATTGGAATTTCAGCTAACACAATCTTTGCTAAGTCAAGTAAAGGCAGGTGAGAATAATAGGAATGCAAATTCTGGCAAGCAAGCACAACTTGATTTGGAAAGAATGGATTTTTTAATTAATGGGCAAACAATAAGCAAAGCGTATGTTCACGAGTCATATTGCCAGCACAATCACTTAATTTCGAGTGAAAATGCAAATTACCGCCTGTTTGCTAAGCAAGTTTTCACAGAAATGTTTAAATATGCTAAGGCAGAAACTCCAAATGACAATATATTAGAAGAGTTAATTACTAATTGCAATCAGGCTGGGTATGATGGCTCTTTGTTAATGCAGCTCTCTCCTATATTCTCTAAGCATAAACTAAGCTTGCCTCATGCCAACGATAGAAAGATAAGTATTGTATATAATAGCCAAGGTTCTCTCAATATTCAGTATTGTCCAAGTATGCCTGTTAGAGAACTTGATACGAATAAGGAAATATGCAGGGTTGATGCTATTTTAGAGTTCACCCTTAAGTTTCGAGATAGTAAGGTAGAGTATGAAAACGGCAAAGTAACACTTGCTATTCCTGAACAATTAGAGAATTACAAAGTTGATGGCAAAAGTTTGTTAGATGAAATAAATAGGCATTTCGAAGATGAGGATAATAGAATTACAGAGACTCTTGAGAAAAATATGAATGAAGGACCTAAGTCATTTGCTGCTGAAGACTTGTCTATTACTGAGAGTTCATCTGATAGTAGTGAAGTAGCAAACAAAGTAGTTACTGATCCAGGCATTTTAGGTAATGTTGCGAATGTATTGGTAGGTGTTGCAGAAGTTACAGCAGTTGTAGCAACAGAGTTATTTTGGCCTCAAGATCAGGTTAATATAGAACCAAGGCATAATGAAGAAGAATTTACCATTACCCCTAAAAATTTAACCTTTGATGGATTAATAGACGTTATAAATAAAGCAAAAAATTATGGTGATTATGCAGATTTAGATAAAACTATAAATAATATAGAGGAAAGCGATAGATTTATTACTGATTTGAATTGTGGTAATTTGAAGGATTTTTGCTCTCAACAGCTTAATTTGACTGATCATACGCACAATGTGCTGTTGAATAATAGTTATGATGAAACAAATGGTTATTATAATCATTCAGTAAAAGAGCTTTCACTACTAGCCATTGCAGCTAATGATACGCTTGTGGAAAGATATGCAGAAACGCATAAAAGTATATTATTTACGCAAGATGAAGGGCTCGATAGGCTACTTATTGGTGTTGGTGGACAATGCTATATTAAGTTTTTATTAGAGCATTTGGATAAGCCGAATCATACTATGTTTTTGGATGGTATATGTAAAAAACTTGAAAGGGCATCTTTTGTTGGTAATCAAAAATGCGTAGAAGTGATACTAAATAGGTTTAAGAATACTGAGGCTGAAGGTAGAATTATTTTTTCATCTAAACTTTTGCACTATGCTATACACTTAGCTCCTGAAAGTAAAGCGGCAGAGGTAATTGTTAATCGTAAAGTTGTTGATATTAATAGTATAGATAATTCTGGAATTGCACCTTTGCATTATGCTGTAGCACGTGATAATTTTAAACTAATAAGCTTACTTATTGAAAATGGTGCTAATGTTGATGTTCAAGATGAGAGGCATGGCAGAACAGCTTTACATTGGGCTGCTTACCATGATAAATTTGAAATAGTAAAATTACTTGTAAACAAGGGAGCTGATTGGAACATTAAAGATAGAGATGGCAAAACAGCTTTAGATCTGGTAGGAACGAAAAGTTTATATTTGGTAAGGGAAGAAAACAGGGAAAAATCTTCTAGTGAATCAAAAATCACAAAATTTCTTGAAGGTTTAGATGATAAAACACCTTTGCATTTAAATATTAAAAAAGATCCAGAATCCAAAAATATTGATAATCAACGGCCACAAAGGAGTATTGTTGATGAAGGAGAAAATATTATGAATAATAAAAAGGTTTCAATAGAAGAAACTATAGATAATAATAATTATAGGAGGGTTAAAATGAATAGTAGTGATCAAAATATAAAAACCGTAGGGGAAATGTTGTCTGATGCTATCTTCGCTCTTAATTATGAAGAAGTAATGTCTTTAGTGGAAAAGGTAAGGAAAGAGGACAATAGTGTAGACACAAAGCAAATCTTGAATAAAGCCTTAGAAGACGCTAATAAGACGGAAGTTGGTAAGAAAGATAAAGTATCTAAAAGCAAACTCGCAGAAATTAAAATATTTCTTGAAAAAGAGTTAGAAAAAACTACTGCTGTATTACCAGTAAATGATAGTGTAGAAAGTATGGGTGCTACTGTAATTAGCCAAGAAATTCCTGTGGTAGAGCGTGAAGGAAGTGAATCATCACTGAGTTCTGAAGATGATGATTTTTCTAAACTTGAAGGTAATAAAAGTGATTGCTCTGCCGGAACTTCCTCAGACTCTAATAGTAATTCTCCATTTGAAAAAATTAGTGAAGAAGGTCATGAAACAAGAATATCTGTAATTGACACAGTGGAAGCTGAAGCAACAGCTAATGGTACTGTTTCTAGTAATTCTGTTCCTTGTACTTTAAGAGTAGAATTAACAAGTGATGATGAAGATGAACTTCTTTCGATTGAAATTGAAGATGTTAATAATGATATTAACGTTAATCAACCTACTGAGCATGTAGAACAAGTTGCTAACGGAAATGGACAGTCAAAAACAGAATTGCCAAGAATTAATGAGCAAAGCAGCAAAAGTGGCCTCAAAAAAAATCCACAAAATACAAAGAAGTATGTTGTAGCTGCTTCTGCGCTTGCAATAGCCGGTATTGTTTCAGGGGTGGCTGTTGCAGTTTACTTGGAAATGTTAGCGGTAGGAATAGCAGTTGCAGTTTGTTGTCTTATTGCAGCTACAGTTACATACTGCTGTAGACCTAAAAGCTTAATTGAGAATGGTGAGCCTGCAGAGATTGTGTTCAAGGAAAGGTCTGTATACTAAATATAGTAGTCTATTATTTAATAATTTATTATAATTATATTGATTGTTAATAGATAAAAACTTGGTAGACTACGAAGAGATGCTTGCTAAGTTGACAAAATTGCCATTTAATGCTACACTTAGCTTAGCTTAGCTACTAATTAGTGAGGAAAAACATGTTAGGTTCAGATTTTGTATCACAGGAATCAAACAAAATTTTAAAGAAATCAGATTCTAGGGATTCGGGAACTGAAGAAGGGTTTGAAATTTTAGAACGAGAGGAAAAAGAGCGCCGTCGTTCTGAGGATTCAGGTAATGAAAGTCAAGAAGAATCTGGCGTTAATAATTCTGATACTAAATCTAGTGCAGTAACTACGTTAGAATTTCAGCTAACACAATCTCTGCTGGGTCAAGTAAAGGCAAATGAGAATAATGAAGATGTAAAGTCTGGTAACACAGCTTATCAAGACCTATATAGAACGGATTTTTTTGTAATCAATGATCGCACTATAGATAATAGTTTCATTAAAGGGTTATATGATAAATATAATGAGGGAGATGATAAACGTCTGTTTGCAAAGTATGTTTTTACGGAAATTTTTAAACATGCTAAAGCAGAGGTTCCGAATGATTCCCTCATAGAGGAATTAACCACAAGTTGTAATCAAGCGGGGTATATGGCTTTCCTTGCTATCCGAATACATAGTATATTAATAAAATATCAGGTACTTTCTAGCGATTCTTACAAGAAGATCATGTACATCGATTGTTCTGATGAGAATTATGTACGCATTAACTATAAGTCATCAATGGTGGCACGCAATTCTGATGAGCCAGAGAAGGAGATATGTGAATTAGACAGTTTACTTAGATTCACACTTAAATTTCATAATGGTGAAGTAGAGTATGAAAATGGTAAAGTAACACTTATCATTCCTGAGGAATTAAAAGCTGGTAGGGAAAGTTTACTAGACGATATTAATGAACGTTTCACAGATTATGATAATGATGGATTTATTCGTTTACACGTTGCAGCACAAAAAGGTGATGTTGAGCTTGGCAGGCGTTTACTAGAATGTGGTGCAAATATTGAGATTAAATCAAAAACAAAAGTAGGTGGTGACACTGCACTTCATTTAGCTGCTAGAAATGGTCATAAAGATTTTGTGAAGCTTTTACTTGATAACGGTGCAAATGTTAATTCAGTGAGTAGTACAGGCAGCAGAGTAACTCCTTTACATGAAGCAGTGTATTATGGACATTTAGATGTTGCGGAATTGCTAATAGATCGTGGCGCAACAGTTGATGCTAAAGAACGATATAATCTTACTCCTTTGATGTATGCTTCTACACAAGGTAATTCAGCAATGGTGGAATTGCTTTTAAAAAAAAAGGAAGATCTTTATTTACAACATCATAATGGTGAAACTGCATTGCACTTAGCTGCTGATAATGGTCATTCTGATGTAGTTGCCATCTTAATAAGTGCAGCAGAAGATAAAGAAAGGTATGTTAATATGCAAAGCAATAATATTGGTACTGCGTTGCATGTTATAGCTTATAATCGAAAAATAAATGAAGGGCATAAAAAATCTGCAAAATTGCTAATAGACAATGGTACAAGGCCGTATTTAGAAAACGATCCAATTATTAATAAACCATCAGATACTCTTTTGAAAGGAAGCTCTTTAGATATGGCAAAAAAACGAGGAAATAAGGGATTTTTGGAATTTATGTCATCTTTAGGCTATTCAGCAACCGTACCAAGCAATTCAAAGAATGATCCACAAAACACAAAAAAGTATGTCGTAGCTGCTTCTGCGCTTGCAATGACTGGTATTGCCTTAGGAGCAGCAGTTGCAGTTTACTTGGAAATGTTAGCAATAGGAATAGAAGTTGCAGTTTGTTGTCTTATTGCAGCTACAATTACGTACTGCTATAGGCCTAAAAGCTTAGTTGAGGATAATCAGGTCAAAAAGGTTATGCAGACAGAAGAATGTCAGTCTAAGTAATAAATATAGTAGTCTATCATTTAATAATTTATTATAATTATATTGATTGTTAATAGATAAAAACTTGGTAGACTACGAAAAAATATTCTTAAATAAAATCAAAGATATAAAAGAAGAAGGGCGCTATCGTGAATTTACGCATTTTGCGTCATTACCTGGCAAACTTCCCTATATTATGGATTATGAAAGAAATAGAGAGGTTATTGTCTGGTGCAGTAATAATTATCTGGGAATGTCACAAAACGATAGTGTCATTGCTGCTATTCAAAATTCATCTGTTGGTGCTGGAGGAACAAGAAATATATCAGGTACAACAAAGGAAGTTGTTGAGCTCGAGAAGTCTTTGGCTGACTTGCATCAAAAAGAAGCTGCTTTAACTTTTGCTTGTGGCTATCTTGCCAACCAAACTACACTTAGTACTTTATCGTCTGTTATTCCGGGCGTGGTAATTTTTTCAGATGAGAAAAATCACTCTTCAATGATAGAAGGTATAAAATCAGGAAAAAGACCGAAGCACATATTTAGGCATAATGATGTTGATCACTTAGAGCAGTTGCTAAAGTCTATAGATATAAAAACGCCGAAAATAATAGCACTTGAATCTGTATACTCAATGGATGGTGATGTAGCACCGCTTGAAGCGATATGTGATCTAGCAGATCAGTATAATGCAATTACCTATTTGGATGAGGTACACGCAGTTGGCATGTATGGACCGCGCGGTGGCGGAATTGCAGAAAGAGAAGGTTTGATGGATAGAATAACTGTTATTCAGGGTACATTATCAAAGGCTTTTGGAGTGATGGGTGGATATATAGCGTCTTCAAAGAGCTTGGTGGATGTAATAAGAAGTTCAGCCCCAGGATTTATTTTTACTACTGCTATGTCACCCGTTTTAGCAGCAGCAGCAAAGGCAAGCGTTGAGCATTTAAAATCGAGCAATGTTGAAAGAGAGAAGCAAAAGCAGTCTGTTGAAAAGGTAAAAGACTCACTGAGAAACGCAGGAGTGAATTTTATGCAAACAAAAACTCATATAATTCCAATCATAATTGGCGATCCTGAGTTGTCCAAAAAAGCATCAAAATTGTTATTTGATGAGTATGGAATATATGTACAACATATAAATTACCCAACAGTTTCCAAGGGGACTGAGCGCTTCCGTATTACTCCTACGCCTTACCATACAAATGAAATGATAGAGCATTTAACAAAATCTCTTGTAAAAGTTTTTGAGAAATTGTCTGTTTGTGTCTGTTGTTGAGTTTAAAGTTGCCAAGAATAAGGTATCTATTTAAAAGCATGGTTAATGTACAAAATCAGTGCTTTATTTCTTGTCATGAAAGTAGCTAACACTGGGATCTATAGCTCACACAGGTAAAGTTTACTCTTTTGTCATCCTATGGCTTGACCATAGGATCCAGTCTAAACAATCTGGATTCTAGTGTCACGTGCTGGAATGACACCTATTTGTTCCTATAGTTGTCTTTTCTCGTCTATCTTATTTTGCCACCCTGCTGCAATGAGGGGTAGGTAAGACCATTTATTATTTTCACTACGTGACTTTTGCTCTTTTGAATGAACTTTAGTTTATATCTCCAGCAATGACAAGCGCGTTATCTTCCCTTAATCTCCCACCGCTTTCTTGCAGAAAAAGCCTACCGAGTGAAGTTTTATATTTATTAATTCCAGAGTAAATTATTCCATTGTATCTTCCGGCAGCAAGATATGCAAAACCTAGTACCGTTGAGCCAAGGGAGCGTAGATTATTATTGTCAAGTGGTAATTTATTTAACAAATTACCACTTATGTCTATTATTCCCCCTTCACGAGCTTTCATCCGCATTTTTACATGGCGAGATTTGAAATCTTCAAGAAAAGCTCCTTTCTTTTCCTCTGCCCAGAAAGTTTCTCTAAGCGCTGGAGCATCAATCACAGCTGCTACAACTCTGTTTTTATGAATGAGACAAACTGATACTGCAAAATAAACCATACAACTAAAAAGGTTTTCCTTGCCTTCTATAGGCATAATAAACCAAGTATAACTGCCGTCTTTTAGATCTTGGCCCACATCGTCTTCAAAAATAAAGTCATAGTTCTGGTTGTAGTTTTTCAAGCAATCGTATATAAGTTGCTTGGATTTTGAATAAGTTTTATTGATAAAGTCTGCTGACTTAACGCTTGAAATTTGCAATTCATTAAAATCACGTATAAGCTGCTTGGAGGCACTGCGTACAGAATCAAGCATCACATTGATTCGTGGTGATGAAATGGCCATTTACTCTTTTACTCTTTCGTAATAGCTGTTATCAGGAGTATGTACTACAATTTTATCCCCTTCTTTTATAAATTGAGGCACGTTAACACGTATTCCGTTTTCCAAAATTGCAGGCTTATAAGAAGCAGTAACAGTCTGCCCTTTGATAACAGACTCTGTTCCTTTTACAGTTAGTGTAACGTGATCAGGCACATGTGCAGAAATTATTTTATCTTGATAAGTTACTACTTTAATTTTCATATTATCTTGCAAATAAGCCTTCTTTTCCCCTAATAAGTCTAAATTTATAACAATCTGCTCGTAACTACTTGGATGCATAAGATTTACGATATTCCCTTCAGTAAAGAGATAAACATATTCCTCTTCATCTAAAATTGCCCTTCTGATTGTTGCATCAGAGCGAAACCTCTCATAGTACTTTGCTCCTGTTTGGATATTTTTCATTTCAGCTTGTATATATGCACCACCTTTACCAGGTTGAGTATGCATAATACTTACAACCAAAAACAATCCACCGTTATGTTCTAGTACCTGACCTGGCCTGATATCATTAGCCCTTTCTGCCATAATTACACTTTTAATTTAGTCTGATGATTATAAATAACTTTATACAAATATCAAAATTTTTATTGGCCAATGAATTCTGGCATGTTGATTACTATATACCTTTCCTTCATGTTGATGTATGGAAATACTTCTTTAGTAAAAGATAACATAATGTTTTTTTTTGTGCTGATAACCAAAATTTCTAATATATCCCCTGAGCCGAAATTATTCACAGACTTCACATAGCCATATAATTCATTACTCTCTAGTCTTACTTCCATATTCACAAGATCATCTTGGTAAAATTCATCCTCATCATTTAACTGTGGTAGCTTATCTCTTTCTATATATAACTTTTTATTTCTTAAAAGCTCTGCTTCATTACGGGAATTCACACCGCTAATTGTTGCTATTACTAAATTATTACTGACAACAGACACCAAGCTTATTTTATAATTTTCACTTCCGCTTATTAGTTCACCATATAGGAAAATATTTTCGGGCTTTTCAGTAAAGGTTTTTATCTTAACAGCTCCTTTGATTCCATGGGGAGAAGTAATTATTCCGAGGCATATATTCATATTAATATGATAGTTGAAATCAGCTTTTTGTCTATAGAATTGACAATTTACTGAATTAACATACAATTAATATTGTGATAATTATAGTGGGTAATGTGTGAGTTCTATCAGTAATCAAGAAAAGCAAAGTATTATAAGTAGCTTAGAAAAAATCAACTGCAAGCTAAAAGGTGAATCTATAAAACTTGATGATACAAAGGAATCTATAATAGTAGCACGTCGTAAACCTGTTGTTGAAGAGGCATTAGAACATTTACGCAACTCTTCCACTACTAACTGTAATGTTATGATCGATGCAGAAACTGGGTTTGGCAAAACTTACGATATTGGAATACTGAGTCATGTACTAACCCAAGCAGGGTTTCATCATCTGGTTGCAGTACCAAGTAGTGACCTAGTGAATCAAGCTAAAAAAATGATGAGTAGTGCATTTACTGTAAACATTAGGACACCCAAAACTGCTGAGGAAATTAAAAATGCACTGCAGGCAACTGAACCTACAACAATTATAATAACACATGACCTGCTATTACAGCAAGAAAATGATCAGAAATTAAAAGACCAAAATACCAAGTTGTGGATTAGTGTTGATGAAGCAGACAGTATTAATAAGCAGCAGGATTTTGAGAACATGTGCAAGCTTGATGAGAAATATCCTACGACTTACCTCACTGCAACACCAAAGAGAAGGATTTTAAATAGATGCGGAAAAGTTATCAGCCCGACAAGATTGAGTAGACGTTGTATTGCAAACGCCATCGAAACAGCAAGTGTTATTGCAAAAACCAATAGGAGAACAAATTTCACTCTAGCATTTGTAGTGAATATTGCTGTTACTATAATACCTATGATTACATTATTTCCTGTTATAAATAGTAATGTTGCTGCTGTAATTGGTCTAACTTCAGATTATTGGCTGTATTCTGCTTTGATTGGAAACTTATATTATACAATTTCTATGTTTATATTTGGTATAGTAATGTTGCCAATTTGGTGGGTGCTAACTAAAGCAACTGGAGTAGAGTCAAAAGAACTGCTTTCTAGATTTCTTGCTAACGTGCGTAGCTTATTTACTAGAGAAAAATCGAGCCCAGCTCATGAATATGTTGAAGAGAGCGAAGAAGTTTTTAATTACAATAAGCTTGTTGATACCGATGATTTATTAACTTCTATAAGATGGAATGTGCAAAGCCCAATTGGAGAAAGTGCTCTGCTTTTAGCTGATGATGTAAATAGTATAGTTAATCTTAACTTTGCGTTGCAGGGTAGAGATAATTTAGTATATGAAGGTAGTACACGTTATGAAGTGTATAATAAATTTCAGCCTGAAGGGATGTCTTATCAAGACTATAGGCTCAAGTTACGCGAAGCGAACTTTATAAGCTGCGTTAAAAAGCAACATCCTAGTCTGACAGAAGAGCAGATATCTGAATTAAAAGAAAAGGTGGATTTCAGTAGTACTGCTGAATATCTAAAATATAGAGTAATGCATTCAATGATCGATCTTACTCTCTCATATTTAATGAAGTGTGATAATATTACTTTAGATAAAAAAAGAAGAGAAGGTTTGAGTGAATTGATAGAAGATGTTAAAAAGAATGTTAGCACCACTAATGATAACAATATTATAAGCTACCTAGAGAGAAAAGGCTTTAGTGAGCAATTTGCTAGAGATGAGCTCTTACCGCAAATAAAGACAGTAATTGAAGCATTGAGTAAAAGTGATAATGAGCAATGCAGCTTAATAGTTGATAATTGGCGCTTAAGCAAAGAGCTCCATGACCTCATGGAAAGAGAGGAAGGTATACTACATAGTCTCATTGATTTCTGCAAACAAAATAAATGTATCTTTGCAGGAATTGGGAAAAATGATCTTGGTATTGGAGAAAACAGACTCTTTTCAGCGATAATACGTAATCAGATAGGTGGATATCGAACTCTTTATTGTGATTATGAAAAAAGAGATTTTGATTCATTGGCTAAATATGCGTTGACAACGGTTATAGATGGATCGAAAGGTCGTGGATTTGATAGTGAATATAATCATGTTGCATCAATATTTGCAGATTCGGTTAGTCAGTTCAATAATCCATCTGAAGCCCTACAGAATCTTGGAAGAAATAGAGAGCGTAATGAGAGCAGACAATCATGGTTTTTCGCTGCTGCAGGTGAAGAAGTTGAGCTATTTGTGAATAAGATCTTAGCAAATTTTAAAAACGAACCACAGAAATTTTGTCAGAAAGTTTTGTTTCCAGCTACTAATAAATACAATAAGTTGCTAAAAAATAGAATGGGAGAAGAACTTGGAAGAAAAATAGAAATCTATATTAGTAAAAATATTGATGCATTAGGAAATATTGATGATTCAGCTCTGAAGAAGTTTTCTAGTGATTTGATAAAAGAAACGTATGAAAAAGTTCATGATATAAATGATTTTGATGTCAAAAAGACAGAACAAGATTTACATAGGATTTTAAAAAGTACAGAGGCATACCTTCGTTCATATGAGAACAGAATTAAAAACAACGGTAAATTATCTTGCACACGCTCAGCTTTATTTTCTGTGGGGAGTGCTATAACAAAGGTAATGTATTATCTTTGGGCAGGGTTTGACTATTTAGTCTTTTTGGCTAAAGCGTACAATATAGATAAATCTGGAGATACCAGTGCAAGAGCGTATGTACACATAATCAGAAACTGTCACTGTGAAAGTAGTGTGAAGGCGCAAAATGTATTGGTTCATGCATTAGAAATTGCCAAAGAACATGACAGCAGTTTCAAAAGAAATAGTTTGTACGAAGGCAATGAGGATAGATGTAAAGAAAAAATCATCTCATATTTTCAATCCAAGCAATATATACGTGCATTAGATAGAACAATTGCTCAAATTGAAAATAAACACTTGGTAACAATTTTGAAAGCTGTAGGCTACGAAGATGATGCTAATAAAATGGCACAAGAAATCAAAGATTTTTTATGTGATTTAAAGAATTTAAATTGTGTAGACTTGAGAGAAAAATATTATCAAGGCAACTTATATCAAGAAAGCAAATTATACAAAATCAATAATCAAGTTAGTACGATAATTGATGAAATTGTAAGGTGTCATAAGTGGCATCATGGAATAGAGGACTTAGAGCTAAAATTAAAAATCAACCATAATATTTTTGAAGTCAGAGTTAACAATGATTTTTCTAAGTTACGTGAGAAAAACTTTAACAAACGCTCTAAAGAAAGGACATATCTAGGTAGAGCTATGTTACTTATTGGGTTTATAATTTCAATGGAGCTTATAGGTAGAATATCATCAGTTCAGACCATGCCATTGCCTTTACTTTGCGGTTTTATAGTATTTGGACCACTGGCACTCTTGTGTGGTGCATTGTTATATGAAATAACAACCTATTTAGTGAGAGGAGCATTTTTTACTTTTGGAGTGCCAGTTGTGTTAGAGGAGCTATTTAAATTCATTGTTAAAAACAGTTTAATGCAGAAGTTATTAGATGTGGCATTATCGTTTGGTAATGGTGCTTTCTTAGGTGTTGAGAAGAGTGCCGTGCAATCTTTTATATTTGAAGATGCAACAAAATTTGACTCACTAAGTGATATAAATGAGCTTACACTGATAAGAGAACAGGAAAAGGCAAAGTGTACAAATGAAGTAGCTGATAAAGTTGTAGCTACTGCTTTATCTGCAATTTTGATACAGCCAACAACTAGTGAGCAGGAAGGTTTAGTTTTTAACTAGAACTTTTCAGATAAATACTGAGTGAGGATTTCAATGCCTTCACCAATCTCTTTTTCAGTGATAATGAGTGGAGGCAAGATTCTTAGAACATTATCTGATGTTACTCCAACAGTAAGTAAACCACGGTGACTTAGCTCTTCTGCAAATTTTTGGTTATTCATTTTTACTTTTATTCCTAGCATCAACCCTTTTCCTCTCACTTCTTCTATCATTGGAAACTTGCTTGCTAAATTTTCTAGTTTGTTTTTTAAGTACTTACCTCTAACTTCAACATTTTCTAAGAAGCCAGGGCTGAGCAATTCATCCAATACAGCATTACCTACTGAAGTTGCAAGTGGATTACCACCAAAAGTAGAACCATGCATACCGACCGCCATGTACTTAGCAACCTTTTCAGTTGCAAGACAAGTCCCCAGAGGGAAACCTCCTCCTATTCCTTTTGCAAGAGCACATATGTCAGGCTTAATTCCTATGTGTTCATATGCAAATAACTTTCCTGTCCTGCCAGCACCGCACTGAACGCAATCAAAAAATAGCAGTATGTCGTTTTCGTTACATAGTTCTCTTAGCTCTTTCATGAAGACTTCACTCATTACTTTAATACCACCTTGTCCCTGTATTGGTTCTATTAATATAACACCTATGCCATTAGAAATTGCTTTCTTTACACTCTCAATATTGGGCTCTATGTTATCACACCAGTCAATATAAGGATTCAGTAATTCAGAAAATTTCTGTCTATCGTTTGTTGCACAAGTTAAAAATGTCCTTCCATGAAATGCACCATGAAATGTTAGAATTCTATAGCGATTTTTATTACCTTTTCCGTTTTGATAGGCCCTAGCGATTTTAAGTCCACATTCCACTGCTTCTGATCCAGAATTTGCAAAAAATACAGTATTAGCAAAGCTGTTGTTTATTAAATTTTCTGCAAATTTGTTGGCAGTAGATATATTATAGGTATTTGATATATGCCATAGTTTTTCTCCTTGTAATTTTAGGACATCAGTTAATCGTGGGTTGGCATGACCTAAACTGCTAACAGCTATTCCAGAGTGAAAATCTATATAGCGCTTATTATCGATATCATACAAGTAAATACCTTTGCCATAAGAAAAATTTATGTTAACAGGAGAATAAACTGGCAAGATAGGAGAAATTGTCATAAAAGTATGATATGCTAATTTTTTATTAATACCATAAAAGACGTTATTTCACAATGAGAAGAATATGTATAAATTAAGTAAATTAATTTTTACTACACTAAAAACAAATAGATATACAAAAATTATCTCGCTATTGTTATTAATTTTTGTGGTTTTATTGGGCACAATATACCGCAGTTATTCATTAAAGAATAATTTTCTTTCTTTTTACCGTAATTCAAATGCAAACTTAAAAGATCTATTGGAAAATAGTATAATAAAAAAATATCATTATTTACTAATAGAAAAACATCATATTAAATATAACAGTTTTGATTACATAAACCAGTTGGTAAAATTGCGTGCTGAATTGTTACAATCAGTAAGCAAAGTAAGAAATTTTAGCTTAATACTGTATGATCAAAATGCCAGAGTAATTTTCAGTAATTTTAATACTCAAGGTCATGACTATGAGCAGTTGCTTACAAATGATGAAATTGATAAATTGCTAAGCAATCAAGAAATATTTTACGCTACAGGAAATACATTAACTTCTACTTTCCCTATATTTCATGAAGATGACATTAAGCCTTCATTTTTTTTGAAGATCATTCAAAGCTATAATGACTCTTATATTATGGTATATAGTCTATTTTCAATATTAATGGGCTTATTACTGGTTATCTTAATACTAATAATGCTTTATTTGCACTTTTCCAATACCCAAATGCTAGCCAAGCAGCATAAAACTAATATTGAATTACAAAGGGTTAAAGAGGCATTAGAGCAAGAAAATGCAAATAAGATAAAATTTTTTGCAAGTGTTACACATGAGTTGCGTACACCTCTTAATGCTATTATTGGATTTGCAAAGTTGATCAAAAATGAAACTTTAGGTTCGGTAGATCACTCTAAATACAAGGAATACGTAGACGATATATATAATGCTGGTACACATTTACTTGCTTTGATTAATGATGTGCTCGATTTTTCTAAAGCTGAATCAAGTAGTTTAACAGTAGAGAAAGTGAAGTTTAATCTGAATAAGATAATAGATTCGTGCTTAAAAATGTTATCACCTAAACTAAAAGAAACAGGTATTAGTTTAAAGAAAGAGATATCTGATAAACAATTATTAGTTATCGCCGATCCCAAAAGAATGAAGCAAGTTATAATAAATTTGTTATCAAATGCAATCAAGTTCACTCCTCAAGGTGGTTTAATAAGAATGATTATTAAAGAGAATATAGAAAAAAATTTATTAACTATTGAGTTTCATGATAATGGAATAGGGATAATGCAGCAGGACATATATAAAGTTATGTCCGTTTTTGGCCAAGCAGATTCGGGATATAGAAACGAAGGCACAGGTATCGGATTACCTCTAAGCAAGAAATTAGTAGAGTTAATGGGTGGGACTTTCAACATTCAAAGTGAAGCAAAACTTGGTACTACGATAACATTGAGCTTCTTTTATGAAGAGCAAACATGTGAAAAGTTGATTGATTTTTAGTAAAATATATTTGATATTGCACTTTTATATCTAGTACATTCCTAAGTCATACTGACGTGATACCTCTTGGCTAATAATAAGTAGCGGAATGTAAGTAAATTAAACTTTTTTAGCTATACTTCCTGAAAACACTTTATAATTCTTGAGCATAAAGAAAATTCCTTTAATAATGAAGCATGCTAATCAGGAACTTAATAAAACAAGCAACTCAAGTAGGAAATAGTGAAAACGTAATACAATATGTCAAATATCTCTATCAATTTGAGAAGTTTAGAAATACATTAAACCTCACTTTGTCACTAATAAAGCAAACTAGACTCTCGTTTGAAATATATCAAGAAGGATTAGTGGATATGGAAGAGGGAGTGTGTAAGACAATTCGTTCTTCTGGTTTAAATAAGTATGTTATTGTGCTAAGAAGGTCAAATCCTTACATCATAGTACATGAACTTTCACATATGGTTGAAAATGAACTGAACTTAAGCTTAGAGCAAGAATTTCTCTATAAAGTTTATCAGGATATTGAGCAGAACTTAAAGCAGTCAAATATTCTGGTACAAAAAATTATTGGTCAAATTATATTTAAGGAGATACAAGTTTACCAAACTCCAAAATCACGTGCGTCTGAGTTATTCGCACGCTATTTTGAGCTGTTTGCTTGGGCTCAGGAAGTTTATCCTAAAGATAAAGAATATCTAATTCGCACTCAAGATTTAAATAAAGTATTTCTTGCTACTAACCAATGGAAAAAGAGATGCCTGGATCGACAAATAATGAAGATAATAGATAAAGAAGTAAAGGAGTATAGCAATAAAACTGCCTTTAAAGATATAAACAAAGTACAAAGCAGTTGGACTAATAAATTTTCCTCTGGGAGTAAAAAAATTGGTTCTATATTTGGAGATGATAATTAGCTTAACAGAACAAAGTTCACTTCTTCAACATTTCAAGTTATAGTTCTCACAATTAAAGAGTTCAAATATATATGAAAACTATATTAGCTGTTGAAACAAGCTGTGATGAAACTGCAGCAGCAATTGTAAATAGTAATAAGCAAGTCCTTGCTCACGAAATTCTTTCTCAGGAAGAGCACAAAAAACGCGGTGGGGTAATACCTGAAATAGCGTCACGTGCTCATATGAAGCATTTAAGTGGTCTAGTAAAAAGCGCTATAGAAAAATCTAACCTTAACTTTTGTGATCTAGATGCAATTGCAGCAACATCAGGACCAGGACTCATAGGTGGACTAATAGTTGGTACAATGATGGCTAAAGCAATTTCGCATGTAGCACAAAAACCGTTTATTGCAGTTAATCACTTAGAGGCACACACATTAGTTATTAGGCTGCTATATGAGGTTAAATTTCCATTTCTAGTCCTACTTATATCGGGTGGCCATTGTCAATTTTTAATTGCACAGGATGTAGGTAAGTATATTAAACTTGGAAAAACACTTGATGACTCGCTGGGTGAAGCGTTTGATAAAATTGCTAAGATGCTGGATCTAAGCTATCCTGGAGGTCCATTGATTGAAGAGTTAGCTAAAAAAGGTGATGGTATGAGATTTAAGCTGCCAAGAGCAATGATAAAACGTTCTGGATGTGACTTCTCATTTTCTGGAATTAAAACAGCAGTAAAAAACTTAGTTAAAGAGCTTGCAATGAGCAAGCAAGATGTTTGCGATATGTGTGCTTCGTTTCAAGAGTGTATTAGCGACATATTACTCGATAGAGTCAGAAATGCTATTGATATCACTGCATCTTTAAATATTAAAATCAATGATTTTGTAATTACCGGTGGAGTTGCAGCAAATAATTTTCTGAAGGAGAGATTGAAAAAATACATAGATTTGAACGTGCTTTCTCCTCCAAGCAATTTATGTACAGACAATGCAGTGATGGTTGGATGGACAGGAATTGAAAGGTTACAGAGAAACTATGTAGACTCTCTTGACTTTGCACCAAGGCAAAAGTGGGAATTAGAAAAATATTACTAGCACAAAAAATTATCTACTATATAATGCGGCCGCTGGTGAATTTTTGTAGGCTTAAAAATTACAGTGGTATCTACTAAAGCCTTATTCACTACCGGCATTATTATTTATGAGGTACAGTATGTTCAAAAATAAATTTGACACAGTTACTAATGTTTTCAAAGCTAAATCTAGTACAAGCGCAAAGACACTCAGGTCGGGTTTATTTGTTTCGGTAAACGTTGGTATGGCCAAAGCAATTAGTAATATAGACCTCTCTTCATTACAAGGCAATTCAGAAGATAAAGTCAATAAGCAAGACCTAATAATCATATATGATTATATTAACAAAGTAACTCAAGAAGAAAACTATAATATATGTACTAATAATCTTGATTATATAAAAAGCAGGATTTTAGAAGAAAATATAAGTGATTCATTAGCTGAAAAATTTTGTCAAGATGGATGGAATATAATAAGTAATGATGGTTCTTCGCTATTAACAGTGGCTATTGAAAGAATTAGGGAAAGACAACAAAAGAAAAATAGGGATTGTGATATTAAAATGGCTGTATCTCTAATTCTTGGTATGAAGAAAGAATTGATTACAAAACTGGAGAATTTTGCAGATAGTAATGATAAAACACTTCTACATTATTTAGCTGAGTTGGGTAAAGAAGATATTTTACGTTTTGTGATAGAAAATTCTAATTTTGACATTGAAGAAGCATTAAGGAATAAAGATAGAGATGGCAAAACACCACTACACTATGCGGCTAAATCTGGTAATAAAGAATGCTTGAAAATTCTCATAGAAAATGAAGCAGATTTTAGTTGCACTACCAATAATAAAACTGAGTTACACTATGCTGCCAGAAGCGGAAGTCCTAACCTCCTAGAATATTTAAAAGAAATATTGACAGCAAAAGGAATTTTTGATAAGGAGAAAATTAAAACAGATAAATATGGAAATAACGCATTACACTATGCTGTGCAATCTGGAAATGCTGAGTGCATAAAATTCTTCATTGATAATCAAGTACAATTTTTAAAAAATAAATATAATGAGAATCCTTTTCATAAGATTGCAGGTAACTCAGAAACTCAAGAAAATGCCATAAATTTTCTTATAAAGCATCTAAAATTTTTAGGTAGACCAAACAGTAAAATTGATCAAGAAAATGTAGATGGTAACACCCCATTGCATATAGCTGCAAAACATGGAAATAAACAGCTAATAGAATTGTTTATTAAATCAGGTGCAAAAATTGTTCAGAATAAACAAGGTAACACCCCCTTACATATTGCTATTATACATGGTAATACATATTGTATAGAGCTATTTTATGAAAATATAGGAAATAGCATACTTCAATCCAAAGGTGAGTATGGAAGAGATCTTGTACATTTAGCTGCAATGTACGGGAAGTATGATTGTCTAACATTTTTACTCAATAAATTTCCTGATTACGATTTAAGTACAGAAACACGCAAAGGAAATATGGCCCTACACTTAGCTCTATCGAGTAATACAGAAACAGAACTAAGAAAAAAATGTGTGAGTCTATTAATAGACAGAAGCATGCAAATAAATAAGAGTAATAATGAAGGAAACACCCCTTTACATTTTGCTGCCCAACTTGATTTATCGTTTTTAAGCATGATAGAAAAAAAGTTGGAAGAGAAGAAATTTGACGTTTATCAAGAGGTTTTGCGTGAGAATAGCAACGGTGACACCGTCTTTCATATGGCAGCACGTGTTGGTAATAAATCATGCCTTGAGCACCTTTTTAAAAAAGAGAGAGTGGGAGAAATATTAAGTAAGAAAAATAAGGATGGACAAACTTTACTACACTTATCTATCCTCAGTGGAAGAGTAGAATGCGTTAAGTATTTGGTAAAAAAAAGCCCAAAGGGTATTTTTTTAGAACAAAATACACAAAAAAAGTTGTTATTTGCAGCTATTTTGAGCGGCAATAAGGAATGTCTTGAATTTGTGTCAAAAGAACTTGTAGGTAAAAAGGTGGCTGCTAACATCAAAGTGTTATATGATGAAAATGACAATACACCGTTACACATGGCTACTCTTGCCGACGACATAGGATTCTCTCAGTATGTTATTGAAAGTATTGCTAAGTCAATTATTAGGAACACAGTACCACTTTTTAACACAAACAGTCAAGGGCTTATACCTCTACATTTAGCTGCCATGAGCCTTAATGCTGAGTTAATAGAATATTTTATGACAGATAATCATTACCCCTATAATAAGAAAATGTTAAATGTTGTATCTAAATCTGGAAGAACAGCATTACACTATCTTGTAATGAGTGATAATGATTTTGAAAAAACTATAAATGAGGATTTTAAGCAAGGTCAATTTTTGAAAAAGTTGGTTTTAGAAAAGCGTAAACAAAATGAGCGCTTAAGGGAAAAAGCTATTAAAGCCTTATTCTACCTAACAATCAGCACCGGAGAGAAAACTGTAAATAAGAAGATAAATTTTGATATAAAGGATAATGCAAAAAAAACAGCTTTAGATTATGCTTTTAAACATGGCGACACAAATATCTTGAGGTTATTTTTAGATTTCTTTTATGAAATAAGGGAAAACAAAAAAAGGAAATATGATAGACTTAATATGGAAGATCAAGAAAGAAGCAAAAAGCTTCTAGACTACTATAATCTGGCCATGTCAATATCAAGTGTGATTATTTCTGTTTGCGTTAAGTATAATAATGCAGAACCTGAAAAGGAAGAAATTGTAAGATGGAAATGTGATATAAAAGAGATAAGAGAGAAAGATAACCCTGCTCACTAGGAATAGGGCTATCA